>VXAL01008059.1:9397-46540 GCA_013399475.1 Chauna torquata | reverse complement strand
ACAACAGTAAAGGACGTATGGTATGGAGGAGCACTGATCCTGAGGAGCAGGGAACAGAAAAGCCAGAAAACACTTTATCACTGTGAGATGGCTTTGCAATGTTGGCGTAGATATAATGAAAACAGCGCGGCACATTTTAACTGATACTCACATTCTGCAACTTCCATTTGTAAGCAGTTCAGGTAGGAGGTTATATATATGAAATTTCTTATCTTAGAGAAATATAAACACTTTAGAAATAAAAGGCCATATATGTGGCCATGTGTTCCTTCCACTCATATCACACTATTATTGATAGAGTAAACCTGGACCCTGGACATAAGAGAAACATATAATTCACAGGCACAATTACCCTCTTCTTTTCCTTTTTCCTCCCCATACCAGGCTGCTCAAAAAGGTTTTCAGTCCAATAGCCACAGTGCATGTTAATGAGGGCTGAATATCCCGTTTCGGGTTAATAGCATAGAAAAAAATTCCTTTTACCAGTAGTAAGTTCACACATGGCTGATGTGGGAGTAGAGGGAATGCACACTAACTTCCGAACTGCCAAAGCACAGGAGCTATAAGCCATCAACTCTCTTTCACATCATCCAGCTGCAACACAAAAACCTTTGAAACCATTGAAGCTTTGATTAAAGCATTGATCTCAACCAGTAGAAATAGAAGATGAATTAAGTGTACCTGAAAATAATTACTTTAGAATTAGCCTGACATTCACACAACTAAACGGGGAGGAGACACTTTCTTAGTATAGAACTGAAACAGAAAATTAAATTTCACCCAGGCAGAAAAACTTGCGGACTCTAATCCAGGAAAACATATGCTTACAAAATCAGCCATGGATATAGTAACAGATCTTGGACAACAGCAGTATAATTGGCTGTCATCCCTTGAGGACCTTTTCCTAAATTTACAAGTAAAATCCTAGTAGACCAGTGTCTTGGAAAACTGTCATTAGGGTTCATATTTTTGGTAGTAAGGTTTGTGCTCTGGCTAAAATAAGGTGGGATTTATACCTTAGGTGATGGCATAAAAACTTCCTGGGATGATAAACATCTAACAAATTGGAAGGAATGTGCTCCTTGGAAAATTGCTGTGGAAATGTTGCCTACTGACACATAAAACCAGCTGCAAATCAATCTGAAGTAGAATTATTTTTTTTTTAATTAGGGAAATAGTCAATTTGTAAACTTTAAATTCATAAAGTGACTTACATATGACTTCATTGATATGGTGATAGGTGGAAGATGGCATGTAGGTGGAAACATAAGTGATGGCCTTTCTAATGTACAACACACTATCCAAAGGATGGGAATGATGAATTTCAACTATATCTATCTGGATTTGAAATATCCTTTTTTTTTTTTCCTTTTTTTTTCTTTCTTTTTTTTATTTTTTAAAGTAATACCTTCAACAGAAAAAGAACACCATACTAAAAATCATTATTACTTACAAATCACTTCTATAGTGTCTCACGAAGTTAAGCATAAGGAAAGTACAAGATGCCACGAAAGCACGGAAATTTAAATTATGATAGAAAATTCCAGTCACACCATTCCTTATAAAATAAAATCATCTATAATATAAACTAATTTCCTGGGTACATCAGGGTTGAGATTTATCTACTATAGCTTTGGACAGCTTTTCAGAACAATCAGCTCTATATTAGATGCCCAAATTCAGGTAAGATGAATCTAACTCTGAGATTTTCTCTTTCTCTATCTCGACAATAAAAGAAGTCTAGCCGACTAACATTACGACAGACATCTACTAAGCAATGTCTACACTGCATTATTGCAATGTACATTGTAATGTTGCAAAAGTCTACATGTGATCAGGTGAATATCAGCCTGATGAAGTTTCCCTGAATTTGGTTATTTCAGAACTGCTTCCATTCCTCTAATGCTAGTAGAACGTGTATGGAAACCAGTGTGAAAGCAGATTTCTTCCACCCAAGAGTTTGTATGTGCCAATAAAAAATAGAATATGTTTATTTGTGATTATCAGCACATCATACAATCTATGTATACAAGTATGGGTGTATCTATGGGAAGAAATGATGGCTGTGGAACACTGCTAGAAACACGGCACATGGGCAGTGACTTCTGAGAAAGGGAAAGCCTATAGCTCAAAGAAAAATACTTAGATAGTTGTTGCTTATGTTAGTGCTGGATGTTTTACGTTGGCCATAATTTCAATTTCTTTGTAATCTGGCTCTATTCCTTCTGAAGTCAGAAGGGATTTCATGTGATTAACTTAGATTTCTGCAGGCTGGATAATATCTTGATTGAACTTCACATGCTTTTTTTGGGTCCTTGCCATCACTTGCATTTCTGATTGTGTTCTGCCTGAGTTGACACCGCTTTTATCACACCATCAGCTCTTTAGCACACAATACCTCCAAAACTTTTATTGTTCTGCTGCTGAAAATTAACTGGCCCAAATGAAAAATATAGAGAAAAACATTCACAGCACCTGCATACATAGTTGAGATACTTTCTCATCTAAACCAAAATGCATACATCTCGCTTTCTTATCTATAACAACAAATATCTTTTTAACTGCCAGTTAATGAATATCTTATTTACTGGCAGTTAATATATGAATTGACATATACATGCCAATTCAGAAATAGAGTAACTTTGTTTCAGTATAGCCTTGATAAAAATTGGTGGGATCCAAACAAATGCTAAAAATGTCATCTCTAAGCCCAACCCTATCAATAAGACTAGCAATAAATGGCTAATTAGACTAGCCTAATGTCTCAACAAGAGCTTAACCATATCCCAGCTAACCTCACCCTAACACTGAACCAAGCCCTCAACTTAATATTAAACCCAAACAAAAAAAACACAGCTCTGACACTGAACGTAACCCTACTGCTATTCTTAAACCTTAACCCTAATTATAGATCCAAACCTTAACCACACCTGAAAACTGTAACATGTACCCTCACCCCATGACACCCCCTAAACCTAGTGCAACACCCTAAGCCCTAGCAGAATACAGTAACATAAACCCTAACCCTAGTTTAAAACCCAACCTTAAACCGAAATACTAACACAATTCCTAACTGTAACTCTAAACCCTAAAAATATCCATAAGAGAATCCCCAAACCCAAACTCTAAACCCTAATATTACACTCTCAAGGAAAACTGTAAACCTGAACCCTAACCTTGAACCCTGAACTTAAACCCCAGACCTAAACCTAAACATGCAAACCATCATCCTAAACCCTAGCCCTAACCCCAAACCTAACCCTAACTCATAAAAAAAACCCTAAATCCCAGCTGTACAGAAATCCCTAATACAACCACCTAACTCTAACTGCTGACTCTAATCCAAATCAAACCACAAACCACAATCCAAACCCTAACCGTAATGTGAACACTAACTCCAAGCCCTAAAACAAACCCTTAACATGTAACAAAAACTCCTATCACAAACCCCAAACCCTAAAGCCTATCGCAAACTCTACACTAAGCCAAATCCTAAATGATCATGCAAATGCTAACTTTAATTCTTAAATTAAAAACCCAAACTATTCTCAAACCCTAACCTCCAACCCAACCTGACTCTAACCCCCAACCCAAGACATAACCCTAACGCAAATCTTAACACCAACCCCTAACCCCTGCCACAAGGCCCAAACCCTATCACAAATCCCAACTGCTAAATCCCTAACCCCAACCCAAAATCTGTAACCCCCAACCCCTATTCCCAATGCCCTAAATCTAAACCTTAACACAAACCTCAATCCCTACACTCTAATGCAAGGGCTGAGCCCTAACAAACTCCTAAATCCTAATGCAAACCTCTGATCCCTAAAACCTGGTCCCAGCCCCGACCCTAACTGCAACTCTTATCCTAATTCTAAATCCATAGTCTAACCTTAAACATAATTCGTTACTCTAACCTTAATGCAAATCCTATCCCTAATCCTAAAACCTAACCAGAAAGGAAACTGTAACTTTAAACCTAAACCCTATCTCTACCTCTAAAAACTATACAATCTCAGGCCTCAGGTATAACCTTAACCCTAAGATTTAGAAAAAAAAAAAGAAAACCATTAATCAAAACCTTACCCCTAACAACAACCCAAGACAGTAATCCTAATTCCAGCCCTAATCTAACTGCGGAAAATACTCACGTGGCTATGCACTAAGCTGGGAGTGATACAATTAAAGAATGTCCTCCAAAAAGTGGAAATCTTGTCCAAGGAAGAAAAATAGGAAAGAGCACTGATTCTGCCAGATTAAATGTAAACTTAAACACAACAAAATAGGTCAAAAAGGACAAGTCTCAGAGAGTGTTAAAACTACTGAAAAGTCTTTCCTCAAACACATTAGGAGCAGAAAGTCAGAAAATCTGTAAAGCCAGTAGATACTAAAAATGTGAAGCAAGTCCTCAGAGAAGGCTAAGTCATAGCAGAAAATGTTAAATGAGATTTTTTTGCTCTGGGTTCACTGTGGAGAACTTGGGGAACTTGGGGAAGTTTCCATGGCAGACCTCTCTTTATGGGAGATGCCATGGAAGAATAAGTTTTAAACTGAAAATTCAGTAGAATATTTGAAGGAAAAAAATGCAGTAATATCAAATTACTGGCCCAAGACAATATTCACCCAGGAGTTCCCAAGGAGCTGTAAGGTAAAATAGTTGAACTGGTAACTCGGGTTTGTAACCTCTTGCATAAAACTCTCAGAAAAACGGAATACAGTGCTAATTTTTAAGGCTATTGGTGGAATGCAATAGCTATAGACCAATATATCTGATGCTTAAACAGGCAGATCAGTCGTAATCATTATAAAGAATAGACTTAGAGAAGTCATAGACAGATGTCAGGCATTGGGGAAGTCAAGAAAATTTTTATCAAGTTACATTATGTTTTGATACAATCTGGAGTGACACTTTTTAACTTCAGGTTAGGGGAATGGATAAGGAACAAGAGCAGAATGGATGGATTAAAAGGAATGGACTAAGTGAAAGAAAGCAATAAAAGAATGAAAAATAGGTAGGATCATGGAACAGAGAATAGCAAAGGGTGAAAAAGGAACAAGAGAGCAATGATGAAGAAGAAAAAGCGGAAGGAAATATAGCAAACAATACAAACCGATCAACCCAAAAACTGAGTAGAAATATGACCATTTTGCATACATATGTTCACATACATCAGGAGCATAAACTGGAGGACAATGCTATCATGAGAATATATAAGTGTAAGGTAGCCATCAATAGATCAGGGATGGAAATTCCAATCAGCAGAGCAGCGAGGTGCATAAACAGACTTTGAGTAGGAATATTTGTTTCCAGAATAATTATAAAATACTGTGACACGTCAAAACAGGGAACTATAATCAATGAACCCACTGGTCCATTACAATTCTAGGTCCCATATATCAAATAGCAGGAAAAAAAGAGTAAGGGAGAATATTATAGACTTGTCTGGGATGGGTTTATGCAACTCTGTACAATATAACAGGAACAAGTAGATTCACAGAGCGTACAGCTAGCAGGGACCATTAAGACACCTAGTTCGATGTTCTGTAATCACAGGACATTATATTTCCCTCAGTTAACTCCCTTTTGAGTGCAATAAAAAGTCTTTGTCAAAAACACATCTTCCAGGTAGGCATCTGATTTCAGCTAAAAGAATTCAAGAGACTGAACTTTGTTCCTTTGGATGATCATCAGCACAGTTAAACGTCTATGCAATATTTCCGATTTGAATTTGAGTGGCTTTAGCTTCTTACTACGCTATTCTCCGTGAAGTTAAAAATCACATCAGAAACTCCTATTTTTCTGCCTGTGTAAGTACTTATACAATATAATCAAGTTAACTCAAATCTTCTTGAAAGAAAAAAAAAGGATGAGCTAAGCCATTTGTTGTAAGTCATTTCCTCTAGCCCTCAAATACTGCTTGTGTGTCTCTTCTAACTTTCTCTATTTTTTTCAGCAATCTTTTTGAAATATGGATACGAGAATCATTTGCACAATTTCAGGTCCAGCCTTCTGTGCTAGAGGTTGTATTTCAGAATCACAGGTCTTTCAAAGACAGATATACTGACAAGTTTCATATTTTTAACCTATAAGAATAAGGCAAAACACTGTTGTATAGAGGTATCATTGCTGTATGCATTCATTTCCTGGTTCAATGGGTGAGAAACCCATTTTTGTAGAAACCACTGAGAAGAAGAGATGAGAGGGATTACTGTGAATCATTACCATAAATGAATTACATTCACCTGAGGAAGTTTCCAAATTCTATAGGCATAAGTCAACCTGTATGAAGAGAGATAAAGTGTAGGAGACAGACACTTGTGTTGAAACACAAACCTGACAAAACTTTATCAGTGTCAGAGTATAACATTCTGTAACAAATTTGTTTTAGCTATTCCACATGAGAGATCTAATGTTTAACACCAAATTTACTTATTTGAAGCTCTTTTGATGTTTTATGGCATTTTGATTTTGCAGGGTGATACAGCAACGTGCTCAAATCACAATATAAGCATAAATTATCAGAGTATAGCAATTGCAATATATAGTTGAACACACTACTAATGTAATTCTCTGTAATATGCTCACTGTCATGACACTGGGCACCCTCACCTGCTGGGAAGGAGTAAGTGGTTAGATCCAGCTCAAGTCTGTTGCGTTTTTCAAAGTCCTTTTTTGTTTGTTATTCAGTTATTATTTGTTGGGCACACTTCGTGTTGGGTAATCTACTACCAGTTGTATAACTGTTTCCACTCTTTTGATTAACTCAGGGGCTAACAGTAATACAACTAGTTGACCCCCTCAGATGATACCACTAGTTGATCTGCCCAACTAATACAGCCAGTTGATCCCCTCCAGCAATGTAGCTGGCTGATCCACTCAGCTGATGCAGCCATATATCTAGAAGAAAAACAACGCTCCTGTCTCCCTTGCGTTAAGTTTGTCTTTCTTTGCAACTGCTGTGCTCATTCCCTGTGTTCCTCCTCAAACTTTATGAGCATGTTGCCCTTCCCATCTCCTCTGAGCCTTCTGCCATTGTAGCAGTTCATTGATCAGCCACAACCAGGCAGGGCTTGGAAAATGCTGACAAAGTTTGTAGTGTATACACTGCCTATTGTTTTATATTGTTTTCTGCTACATGAACCCTGTCTGCATTCTGAGGACTAGTTAGTCACTGGCTAATTAAGTTATTACTTCAAAAAGAGGTGAATTGCTTGTGCAGAACAAAGCTTGGACCTGAGATGGAAGATAGGCTGTAATCACAATGCTGGTCTTGTGGGACAAGAGTATGAATTCAGTTAAGAAAGGTAAAATAGAGATCAGGAATACCTAAGACAACCTCAGGTCCAACGTAGAAGTATGTCTCTAAAGCTTGTGCCATGCAGAGATAAAATTATCTCAGTATTCCTTCCCTTTGCAACCAAAGATTGTGTTAGCCTCAAACTACCACAGTGTTACATGGAAGCTCTTACTGAGTTGTCTGTCAGTTGAGCTCCTTAAATCCTTTCCAGAGACACTGGAAGCTGCCACCTTCCATTTGCTCAGGCAGTCCTACTTACCATGTTCTCTAGCTGAAAAGGTCTATAAATAGAGTAATCCAAACTGTTCTCATTGGGAAAGCTGCTTTCCACTACACTCCCTGCACTCAAGGTAGATACTGCACTACAGGATAGCTGCTTTGGCATGGCAGGGACCACCAGGGAGCCCACGGTGTCATGCAACATGGTCTGGCTGTACTTCCACTGGCCATGAGGAGCTGCAAGGCCCTTCAAAGCTGCACTGAATTGTGTCAGGCTGCCATGCCACAATACAAAAGCCTATGGAGAAGAAGGATACTTATCTTTGGCTAGTAGCAGGTGATCAAACCTTTTATTACTTTAGTACTTGCTAGGTACTAGCAGAGAATATTATAGTAGCTGAGATTGGTACCAAAAAGCAAAAGGGAAAGTGATATATTACTGGGTATTGTACTCGTTTGCAAGTTATCAGCAAAGTAATGGGAAGCTGAAGAATGAAGATCTAGGATGGCAGGAAAAATACCCCTCCCACCCCCACCCCCCCAGTGAGTCTTTGAGGATCTGGTGACTAAGGAACAGGCTGGAAGCCTGATCAAAAAATTCTTCACTAGCAGAAGGGAGACAAGATGTATTGGCAGCTCTCTTCTGTTTCTTATATTTATGTTCCTATCGTTCTGTTCAATACCTTCATGCCTTATGTCACTGCATTATGTATGAACTCAAATGCAATGACAAAATCAGGTGCCTGTAATTTCACAAAGCACATCAGACATTGTACATTAAGAACACTTTCGCAGAACTTCAAACTCCAATTTACCTGTACGTATTGCAGAGGTATTAACAAAGCATATGATTTTATGTAAAGGTTTTTTTTTTCTCTCTTCATCTTGCCATGTGTTTAGAAGAACTGCTTATTTTATTTGTTTGTCGAATAAAATACCAAAACCAAATGGGGGTAAATTCTGCATAATGGATAAAAACTGTCCTATGGAAGAATATCACATGCTAAAACAGTACTAGAAACTTAGCCCAAAGATACCTGAAACATGTGTTTTTCTCTGAATATGTGACTATGGTAATAGATATAATCCATATAACTGATGTTCAATTTAAAAAAAAAAAATCCTTAAGCTTGATTCTACTTCTACGTTAGTAAATAATTATTTTTTTTACTTGAATTGGGACAGATAGCTCAACAACTTAAATACAGAGTAAAGCTAAACAAATAAAACTAAACAAATCTGTAAGCAAGCATGCATGCCTATAATTTAACTTAAAAGAAAATTAACCAGATGACAATATAGTCTACTTCTAGGTATGCAGCTTTAGGTGCTGTAGAATCATAGAATCATAGAAACACAAGGTTGGAAAGGACCTACAAGATCATCTAGTCCAACCGTCATCCTATCACCAATACTACCCACTAAGCTACTAAATCATGTCTTGTAGCCCCTTGTCCAGGCGCTTCTTGAACACCGTGAGGGTCGGTGACTCCACCACCTCCCTGGTCAGGCCGTTCCAGTGCCTGATATCTAACGTTTTTCCTGATATCTAATCTAAATCTTCCCAGGCGCAACTTGTGGCCATTTCCTTGAGTCCTATCATTAGTTACCTGAGAGAAGAGGCCGATCCCCCTCCTCATCACAACCTCCCTACAGGAAGTTGTAGAGTGCAATGAGGTCTCCCCTGAGCCTCCTCTTCTCCAGACTAAACAATCCCAGCTCCCTCAGCCGCTCCTCATAAGGCTTGTGTTCCATACCCCTCACCAGTTTCGTTGCCCTTCTCTGGACACGTTCCAGGGCGTCGATGTCTTTCTTGTAGTGAGGGGCCCAAAACTGAACACAGTACTCGAGGTGCGGCCTCACCAAAGCTGAGTACAGGGGGATGATCACCTCCCTACTCCTGCTGGCCACACTGTTTCTAATACAGGCCAGGATGCCATTGGCCTTCTTGGCCACCTGAGCACACTGCCGGCTCATGTTCAGCCTGGCATCGATCAACACTCCCAGGTCCCTTTCCTCATCACAGTCTTCTAGCCACTCTGCCCCAAGCCTATAGCGTTGCATGGGGTTATTGTGGCCGAAGTGCAGGACCCGGCACTTGGCCTTGTTAAACCTCATCCCGTTCACCTCAGCCCAGCAGCCCAGCCTATCCAGATCCCTCTGAGGGGCCACCTGACCCTCAGGCAGATCGACACTACCTCCCAACTTGGTGTCGTCTGCAAACTTACTGAGGGTGCACTCAATCCCCTCATCTAGGTCATCAATAAAGATATTAAACAAGATAGGCCCCAGTACCGACCCCTGGGGGACACCACTCGTAACGGGATGCCAGCTGGACTTAACTCCATGAACCACAACCCGCTGGGCACGGCCCTCCAGCCAGTTCTTTACCCAGAGAAGAGTATACCTGTCCAGGCCACGGGCAGACAGTTTCCCCAGGAGAATACTGTGGAAGACCGTGTCAAAGGCTTTGCTGAAATCTAAGTAGACCACATCAACAGCCTTCCCTCATCTACCAGTCTGGTCACAAGATTTAGAGATTTTTTGTAGAGATTTTAGCAGTTTACAAAGATGTGCATGTGGCTCATTCACAGAGTATCAAGTCTGCTGAATGGAAACTTGGCTAAAATTATTACAACAGACTCAAAAGGATATAGTTGGTCTGTTGTGTAATGGAATCTACAGAAGAAATATATTTTAGTGATTTGTTTGGCATATTTACGGTAGAAATCTGTTGTTACAGAATGCACCAGTTTATTGAAAGCACAGCAATGTTGAACAGTACTGGGCAAACTAATCTCAGTTCTTCTGTAGCACTGGACTCCAGAAAAGCAGAACTTTCTGACTAGAAAGTACTACAGTATTTGTAGCAGTCTGCACGATAAAATCATAAATCATCCACTCATAAATCATCCACTAAATATAGAAATATAGACAACACAAAATGGTGAATTTTGAAGAACCTGGAGCAAATCTAGTAATAGACAGAGAGGCTGGAAATACAGTTGTCTTGTAGAGTAGCTAAACAAGAAGCCTGCGAGGGAGATTTACCAAAATTATAATTATTATTATTAATTATTAATTATTATTATCTTTAAACAATGCATTCCTTTCCTTCTGATCTTTTTTTCCACTCTTTGGCCACCCTTACTCATTTTCATAAGCAGTTTGCTGTGTTTTCAGTGTGTCAGCTCACAAAATGAAGCCCCACTCACTGCACTTCAGTAAGCGGCTGGTTGCACGAGCAGCTGGGTTCATTTCCAGTTCCCTGAACCAAGCTTGCTCACTGCAAAGCTACACAAACAAAGTGACAGCAGCACGGAGGGGAAGGAAATGAGCACACATAAGTAGGAAGGTGGTGTCACCCTGTCCCTCAGTGGATTGTGCTGCAAGCTAACACACGCACACACAGCCGTCTAGATGTCTACCTACCAGGATCCAAGGCCTCACTCTGATATGGCACAGCTGAATAACCTGGACTCAGACTGCTCAGAACAGCTGTCCATAGACAGATAAGAATGTGGACATTACAGAGATAGGGTTGCTGAGACCAAATCAGCAGTAGCTCAAATTTTCAAGGGGGAAAACACCACTATGGAAAGATGCGAGATCCAAATGAAAAAAAAACAAAACAAAACAAAAAACAAGCAAAACAAAACAAAACACGTCTGATCAGGATGCTTAGTCTTGTTGGGACCTCTGGGAGTCATCAGATGATCAAGTGGTATTGTCAGTATTGTCAGTTTTGACTGGAGCTGGTGCTAGACAGCAAGTCAGCAGCAACTCCTCTCCAGCAAGTGACTGGCCAGTAAAGACACTTCAGATGCCTTGTCAGGGTTGTTAGCATGTCATGTTTAACCCTGTGGATCATCACACTCTGGCTATCTTTGGTGTCTACGTTAACCAGTAAATAACTGGTTTATATTTTAAGTTATGAATGTCCTGCTTGCAGAATCTCTTTGCACCAGGCTAGAGATCCTGTACAAACTAACTCCAAGAGGGGCCATAACAGGGAGTGAGAAACAACATTTTTTGGCAGCAGTGGAGACTGCACCATATTAAGTGGTTGTATAGCTGTAGCTCAGTCTATGACACTGCTAAATCAAATGCCTGCTTACTAAAAGACTTAAGGAATTCAGTAATGTGGCCCAACATGAATTTCATCATGGAGATGTGGCTGTGTATATAGTGCAGAATTCTGAGTAAAGAAATTATATTAAGTAAATAAATTAATATATTTCTTGATTCAACATCCGATAACACATTTCCTAATATTAGATGTTTTCTCCACCTTGTATTAATGTCGCAGCACTTTGCCCTGCCAAACAGTAACTGTTGAAGATAAAAGCATTGAATACACATATATTTTTAAGAAGATACTGCCAAAATATTTCTTACTGCGAAGCTTTATAAAAAGTACCGGGAACATGATGGATAGTAAGTTATATGACTCTGTCAAATAAGTAATGCTCAATTGGCTGCTTTCTGAATATGAATCATCTTCTTCTGTTGCTTACATTTGCATTTGTTCACATAGTGGATGCTATATGTTAGCATGGCAAGATTTTTTGCTGATGTTTACCAGAACGTCAGACTTGATGATTCTTCCCTGGGAAATCTGATACTACTTAGGGATATTCACATATCTTCCCTGATTCTTGCCTCTTCCAATCTTTTCATTGAACACATTCTGCCCTTTGCCTCTGTTGTATTGTAGAGAAAGAGCAGAGCTAGCCACTATGGTCACTTCTGGGGAAAGGAAAGAATTTTGATGCTGCAGTGGTCTTGTGTAGAGCTTCATGTCTCCATCATAGTAATGGGTCAACAGATAGCTATAGTACAGATGAGGGAGTGGGAGTGGACTATGACCAGCAGCAAGGCTGAGCAGTTGCTGTCTGCTGCATCGGTAAGAGGTAGGGAAGGTCATAGACAAGAAGTGTCCAGCTTATGTCTGTTCTGTATAGCATTTTTTCACAGCACATAATTATTTTGCAAAAAAAAAAAAAAAAAAAGNAAAAAAAACATGTTCAAAATATGTAAGGAACAAATACCATTTTAGCAGAATAAACACCACAAAAATTGTTCCAGAAATTAAAACTTTGCCATATGAATGACACCTGAAAAAAAATTCTCTTCATCATAAGCAGATACCAGAGAAATATTTGAGCAAAATTTGTAATTTACCCAGTGTTCAGGTCCTTGACTTCAACAGTTTTTATAATGACTTGGCATTAAATTACAACATTCCAATTACTTTGGTTACTCCACTCAACTAGATAAAACATATGAGGGCAATTAATGTGTCATTCCTATTCAAGTGAGAGTGTATATTTCTTTCATGAGGATTACTGCTTTTTTAGATTAGAATAACTTCTTGTACGTGAGAGCGCTACTTGTGTTGTCTCAGATGAATAATTCGAGCTTCCTGTCTTATTCTCTTCTTTTACTGACCTTTGCCACACATCTTTCTACATGGCATCCCTCTGCTAATGAAAAAGATTGATAATTTGAAGGAGTTTGGTTTGTCAGCTCAGGAAGTCAGAGTTTTTGCTGAGTTAGCATAACGTGTGCTGAATTCCTACTTTCACATACTGGCTGAAATCAAGACAAATGACCAGAAGCACATTCTGAACATCCATCATTTTTCTAGCAAGCTTCAGTCACATGAGAAACTGTTTAGTATGCACAAAAATGTTACAATTAATTAATATATTTGGTTAAGCTTAATAAGCTCTTGCTTCGTAGAATAGCGTGACTGCCTCTGGAATTAATATTTAAATGTTTTTGCAAGATGGATGCCAAATATGAAAACATTAAACCTTTCTTTCATATTTGCCTAGTAGAGTCAGGTACAGCACGTTATAGCAAGAGTTTATTTGATCTTGAAAGCATTAGTGTCCCCGTCCACTAGAGACACTGCACTCTAGAAACTAAAATGAAGAACACCGTTGGACATACCATGACCTAGCAAGCAAATATTTGATGACATAAAGAGTCAGCATTAGAGGCTATTTTCCTTGGCTTGAACTCCAAAGACACTATTTGTTTTACTGTATTTTTATACATTTTTCTGTCTGAAAATGTATGCAACTTATCTTTTTATTTTCAGCCATGTACTTTGTAAAAATGCAGTGCATCGTGTTGGGGACATGATCTATTGCTTGCTTTTGTAGTTGCTTTCATAAATATGACTGTAAAGGTATATTAACTTTACACTTTATCAGGAATGAAGAACATAACTTATGAAGAAATTTCACAGTGGTACACCAAATGAGCAAAACTCATCTGATGGGGTGTGACAGGTTCTTATGGAAATTATACTTTTATGTTCGATTTTAGCTCAAACTGCAATATGACAAGTAAAGAGGTGGAAGGTGCAAAATAGAAGCAAACCTGAGAGTCCTAATATTGCTCATTTCTCACAATAATTAGACCTTCCAAAGCTTGCCTGTGCTAGCTGAAGCAAGCTTCCTAGGTGCTTGTTTCTCCGCAGAACAAAACTCCTTCTAGATGTTGCATTAATGGCCAATTGACCAAAACATCAGAAGTTATTACTTGGTAAGTCTTCCAACATGGTCTTTAAACTTCCAAATAATCATCACTTAGAAATTTTTCTAAAGTCTGGATGATGTATACTGTATCTTCCCAATGCTACTGAATTCTAGATTGTACTTTCCTAGAGTAATCAATTTTATGTGCCACACTGTCTCTTTAACCAATGCAATTAATGTGTTTTCGGGGAAAAGGGGACACAAATCAAAACATATGAGACTAGTGCATAGGGTCCGCATCATTATGGCTGTGCAGTATCAAGATCAATTACCTTCCTCTCTTCTGGTGAGAAGCCTCTATGTGATTTATAAAGCAGTTTATTACCAGGTTAAGAAGAAAATATTTACAAACTGTGAAACCACAAGTGAAAAATTGCTGTGAATAATGGAATTATTTTTAAATGAATGTTTTTTTTTATATCATCCTGTTCTTAGGTACATTCATATAAAATTAAAATTTCAGTCTCTGCCTATTAATGTCATAAAACATATTAATGTCCAGGTATATATTTCAAACATAAACATCTGTATAGTATTATAAATTAGGTCACTGTTGCAGTGATCAAAGTGCCAGATATTTGCTTACGTTAAATAAACCAACACGCTGATAGTATTTTTTTCATTATCTCTTTTGTGGCAGAACAGCAGTCAGATGTTTTCTCCTTTTACATTTGGAGGAGTTTATTTGATTCAATTTTCTTGAGGAGTTACAAAAGAGAAGTCTTTTGCTCAAGAAATAAAGACTATGTCAAAGAAGTAAGAAGTAGGCTAAGTTGCTGTTCTGCACCGGGACTAGCAGGTGAGGTGAGAGAGATGGTGCAGGGTTCTTTCAGGATCTCAACAAGAAGGGCCCGAAAACAAATGGCTTAATAAAATAGCTATTTCAATGAGATAGAATAAGAAGAGAAATACAGATAGCAAGTAAATTTTACATCCCTTCAGATGCTGGGAAATCTGCTTTCATGCAGCATCAGGTGGACCCCATATGGATTTTCCCATGTCACACTGCACGCTGTTTTTCTTTTACTTACTTTCTAGTGCCTCCCTCTCTGCCTGGACCTCCAGTGAATCCGAGCACAACCAGGTCTCCAAATTTACCAGTTGTGCTTGCAATTCCCTTGTATTCTTTCACTAACTTTCTAAGTTCTCCCATGGTTGCCAAAAGCGAGTAAACAGTAACTTGATACTTGATCTTCTTACCCTCTGCCCAGTCTTATCACTTGCTTCTCAAACATCTCTTAATAACCTCAGGGGTGAGGCACTGGGGTAAATCCTTCTCAGTTTCCCAGTTTACCACATTCCTGCAGCATCAGATGAACCTCTCCATGGACGGGATCTGTGCAGTGTGCTGCAGGAAAATCCATCTGGGATCCATCTGACGCTACACAAAGGTGGGGTTCCCAGCATCTGAAGGGATGTAAGATTTACTCACTATCTATATACCTTTCCTTATTCTATCATCTTATTAAAACAGCAATTTTATTAAACTCTTTGTTGTCAGGTCTTTTTTACTTGGATCCAGTAAGAACCCTGCAAACTCTCTCTCTCACACCCCTCTGTCCTGGTACTGAGCAGCTGCAACCTCAGCATTAGCATTTGTGAAAGTGGCTGCTGAAGGGGTCCTGCTTCAGAGCACTGCTTGTGAGCAGCCATATTTCCCTCCTTCTTCCCTCCTAGTGTACACACAGTGCACAGAAAACCAGGCATGTTCATAATTTTTAAGACTGGGAAAAGGGCAAATTGCAATCCTTGTTTGGATTTTCTAGTGATGAGAGTCCTCTTTCCAGACTCTTGCTGCAAATAAACAGAGTCCTAATTCATGAGGGCTGCAAGTGGAATTTAAAAACACATATAATCTTCAGCTAGCCATTGGAGCAGTCTCCTTTCTAATGATGACAGGAAACAGGAGATGTCTAACTGGAGTTCACATCCCAGAACTGTCTGAAGTACTTAAACAATTAAAATAATGTAGACTGAGTTCCACAGTTTTATAGAGAAGTGCATCCAGATGGGCTGTAGCTTGGCAGGACACATCTGTGGACAAGTTGAAAAATAAAAATAGAGGCTAAGAAGAAGCAAAGAATATCTCCAAATCAAAGACAGACCTGTTTGTTTTGTCTGAATAGCTTCAGTTTTCTTAGAGAGCATTATTTCTGGCACTCTTCTTAATTAACTTCCTTCCTGGAAATATTCGTCCACAATATTCGTCAACAGTGCTATGATCATAAGACTAAATCTCAGCACAGGGCACAGTGTAACCAGATGAGAAATAACAGCCCTCCACAGCACAAGGCTTTGTTCTTTCTAATAGTAGAAACTGTGCTGGAGCTCTGGGTAGAACGCCTGTGAAAGGCTAAATATAGCTAGTTCCTACTCTTCTCCACCAAGTTAGGGGTGACCTTGCCCAAGAACTGCAGAAAAGATAGGCAAAATGTGAGATGGACCCAGAAAAATTCAGCAGTACATGTTTTCTTTCCAGGAGTTTCCTCTTCTAATCCCCACCACCCCAGGACTGTTCTTGACATGGACCTCCAGCTCACTGTAAATCTTTGCAACATCAGAACTTCTCTCTAGGCTGCCAAAGACTTTGCACCAGCCAGTGCCTTCCCCATGGGCTGGTGTCCTCCAGTTGCTCTTTTATTACCACTAGCGGGTAGCACAGCAGAAGTCCAACAAAAAATACCAGGAGGTAGTGGCCCCCTTTCCAGTCACTGCTAAATTACTAAGTGGTTATATCACTGCCAATTTTGCCAGCATGAAGCGTAGCAAAAAAATGAATTCCACATATGTACAAATTTGGCATTTGACATCTGTACATTACAGCTTACTCCTTCTTAAATACAACAGATGTTTTGGTGGTTCTAAGGGTTAATACAAATTCATTTTTGCAGAAGAATTGTCCAGGCCATCCTTACTGTCTGCTTTCAAGCTTCCCAGATGCTGAATGTCTCAAAGCATCATGTAATTTATAATTCAATATAAAATTCTGAACAATCTCAGAACATTGAACACACATTATTATAAACTGCACAAGAGAAATAAGGTTTCCTCCCCCAGATGCATCAGTTCCATAGAGACTAAGTATATTACACATAGGCCAGGTTAAAGTAGATGCATTGTCAAGACGAATTCATGGGCTTGACTCTGCTTTTACGATATAATGATAAAGCTTCTACTCATTGCAGTGGTTAACCATTTGCCCTTGCACCTATTACAATGCACATTGACATAAAAACTCAACTGGGCTCATAAGTAGGGGACAAGTGAGGAGAAAAAAGGAGAATTATTCTGAGCTCAGCAAGAGCTAGGAGCCCCTATCTTGAATGGGGCAAGATTCTGCTGTCAGCTGTATGGTGTGTATTTCTAAGGATAGTGGTCTCCAGCTCAAGGAGATCCTATAGAAGCTAAAAAGCAACCATATGCCTATGAGGCGTGGTGTGGATATTGTTCTACATGCTGTCAGGGCCCTAAATAGCCCTAAATGGCACTGATGACCAGCCCCACCTGGGGCCTCCACCCTAATGGGTCCAGGGGCTCCATTTCAACATGGTTCTGCTTGTGCCTGGCCAAAGACCCCGTTGTTCCAGATCCTGACCTCTGGATTGACTTCCCACCTTGACTTCGGACCTGCCTGATTACTATGGGCTTACCTGTTGATCTGGACCCTTGGCTGACCCTGACTGCCATTTCCAGGCCAGCACTGCTTGTCTCTGCATGGGGCTGTGCCCCAACTGGCAAGACCCCTGCCCTGCCTTGGTATCATGCTTGGTTCCCCACCTATTGTGGAGCAGCTGGACCTTTCTGCTCCCCAACACAACAGTGTGATAGTCTATCACACAGCTGTGTACTACTCTGTTCAATCATCATACATGTTATTGGTCATTGAGCACCTTAAAGCACAGAAGTAAAATTGATGCATTGACTCTGCAAACCTTTGAATCGAAGATTTGAATGCAACTCAAATTTTAAATTATTATTACAGACTCCTGGGATAACTTACAATGAATACTAACAAAAAAGCTTATCTTAAGTAAGTAAATCCATGTGTCTAAAGGGTTATGCTAGTCTGACATAATTCAATCTGCATAGTATAAAAATAAGTGCAAACTGTTTGGCTCATACCTCATGTAAAGTAATAGATCTTGTCAGATGAACACTGAAGTCAGGACATTATTGGTTCTCAATAAGAAAAAGTTACTTCCAGAACTCATCTCATACTCATTCTTCAAGCCCTCTGTAGGGCACTCTTTTATGACTGCATATATTTCTTCAGCATTTTATAATATTTGAAAAGCATGATTCAGATCTGTACTGTTTAACAAAAATGACAAAAAGCTCTCAATGTTTCAGCAAATTAAATTGGGTCTAACCATCCTTTCCAGTGGAAAAGTCAGGGCAAGGATGGAAAGCTCTGAGAGACATGGCTCATAAAGTTAACTCTTCAAAGAAGATGGATAATTGTTTGTTATCCATACGGGAACTCCTTTTTGCAGATACAAAACAGAAGGCGATATTTGTCTGCTGGAGTAGATCTGAGAAGGAATGAGGTTTCGAGGTCTTTATCTTCTAGAAATTAAGTATCAATGAGGAAAACAGATGACGACATACATTGAGAGTCCTAACCACCCTACCACTGACAGCAGCAGACTTCAGGAACCGTCTTGTTACTGTTTCTCTCCACAATTTTTTCCTAGGTTTTAAATCAGAAGATGAAGGGTGAAAGCTAATGACACTAGCAGTGAGATTAAATGAGATTAATTTCTCTGACTTCCATTTCCATAAGGTGTTAGAGGCCAGAATCTACTGTCGACTTCTGCATATCTGCCCCTAACCAGATGAGGAAAGGGCATAGCTCTTATTTGCACTTGGTTATCGATGCTTTGCTACTGTTCATGTTATTCTGTGCAATAGCATGCCCAGTCAGAAGCAGGTCTTACTGTGTTGTGTGCAGTAAAATCCAAAAAAACAGAGTTCATGCTCTAGAATGAATATATTGAAAGGCTAAAATCTGTTGAGGACACAGTACACACACACAGACAATAAGATTAGAGTCAAAAGTATTAAAATTCCACTTATCTTCCACTGAAATTATGTTTAATTAACAGCAGTTCAGTTATTTGCTAGAAATTGCCTTGCAAGTTAAGATAAGTGGTATGAATTGCTAACAGAAATATTAATTATATAGAGAGTTCATATCCCTTTTCCAGGCTATAAGTCCTCACGTTTGCATTTGCTCCCAACTTTGGCTCTAATAGGTCTCTTTTTAAGGTCTTTATTAACTTTGCCTTTTTTATTGTTAATGTTTCACCAATTTCCTGCTCACTGAGAGATGAAAATGCATCCGTTTCTGTTGGTGCTACTTCCCAAGACTATGAAACCTAGATGAGTTCATCAAATAACGCATTCCTCTTTTGTCATATAACTAGCCATGTTTTCTTGCTGGTACATCATTCAACTTGCAGATGCCTTGGCTGTCTCCCTCTCTCCTTGACGCCTATCATCTCTTTGTCCTCTCAGTGAAGGTGTTCAGTGCATTATTATGCCTGTCCAAGAAAAGTCCTTGGGAAGTGTGTGTCAATAAGACCACTGAAATACAAACATATGTTATACCCTTCTCTAAGCCACTATTTGGGAATGATGATGCGAGTTAGAAGGCTAAGGCTGTACTAGAAATAGTTGTGACATCCGTTATGCTTCAAACAATCAAATCATATTGAAATGTATTCTGAGGAGTCTGATCCTGCAGTGAGATCAATGCACATATGGAGAACCTTGAATCAGTAAATTTACATAGTTGGCTGGAAGATTTGATTTTGAATTAGTGTTACGGTTTAGCCCTGGCAGGCAGCTAAGTGCCACACAGCCGCTCGCTCACTCTCCCCAGGTGGGATGGGGAGAGAATCAGAAAGGTAAAAGTGCAGGAACTCATGGGTTGAGATAAGGACAGTTTACTAGGTAAAGCAAAAGCCGCGCGCGCAAGCAAAGCAAAACAATGGACTCATTTGCTGCTTCCCATGGGCGGGCAGGTGTTCAGCCACTGCCAGGAAAGCAGGGCTCATCACAGGTAATGGTTTCTTGGGAAGACAAACGCCATCACTCTCAATGTCCCCTGCTTCCTTCTTCTTTACCCCAGTTTTTATTGCTGAGCACGACACCACATGGTACGGGACATCCCTTTGGTCAGTCTGGGTCACCTGTCCTGGCTATATCTCCTCCCAACTCCCTGTGCTCCCCCAGCCTCCTCGTTGGCAGGGCAGCACAAAGAGCTGAAAAGTCTTTGGCTCTGTGCAAACACTGCTCTGCAACAGCTAAAACATCGGTGTGTTATCACCACTATTTTCATAAAAAGTCCAAAAAACAACATTGTTTGAGCCTCTACGAAGAAAATGGACTCTATCCCTGCCAAAACCATGACAATTAGCTGAACCGAGTGAAACTATTTAGAAAATGGCCAAAATGCTCCTTTATTTTGTTTCAGTCTCTGAAGTAAAGCCTCCAAAAAACATTCTTCACCATATTTATTACCTGGCACATTTTATAGGGCAGAAGTAGAAAGCCTGAACAAATAGTAAAGGTAAAAAAAAATTGAAGTTGACATATGTTACTGACAAGGACTGATGACTTAAACAGAGATATCACTGATTCTTACAAGCAAGTGAAGGACAAATGCTGACAGGTGAGATCATCAAATTTGTGTTAGAAAATGATGACCTTCATGATTTGTGCAGTGACTTTTTCTAAGCATGTGATCACTGCTAAAGTTAGCTCAGCATTTCTGAACCACATTATATTGACAGGTGCAGAGAGGTAAATCCTCAGCACGTGCTCACACACACAAAACAGAGAAAGCAGTCTGGGATCAGTAATCTCCAGGCCTGTTCTGCAGTGACCAAGTGTTAGAGTGACAGAATCATTTAGTCTCCAAACTACTTCAGTGCTTGACCTCTGGTGAATCTGCCAGGTAGACATCAATACCAGTTCTAACATCTGATTGTATAATGTAGATATCTGTCAGCTGAGAACTAGCCACCATCTACATTTCAGTAAAGTCACCAAAGAGCCGTCTCCCAGCAGAATGCATTGTTGACAAGCCTGTCAAAGCCCAGATTGAAATATACAGCAGGCTTTCTTTATCGGTGCTTTTGCCTTTTCAAATAAACTAAAAGATGCTGCATTGAGCACAAGCGAACAGAAGAGAACTCACCAAACATCTCTGAAAAGAGAAGTAGTCACACAGAACTCTGAAAGTGAGAAGATTATTGTAGTCGAGCATGGCAAAGGGAGATAGTGGAAGAAAATGAAGAAGTAAATGAGAGAATCAGATCAACATGACCTTGGAAATGGAGTTTTATATAGGCCTAGGTGAGGTGTACATTTGGAAAAGCAGGAAGTAAAAAGGTGGTGATAGTCATTGAAGGATATTATGAGAGCCTAAATGAGAGATTTGGAATAAGGTGATGAAAATGGGTGCTCTATGGGAATGTTGAAGACGAAAAAATGAGCAATACACAGCCTTCAAGTTTTGGTGTTCACTGTTGTCAGCTGGAACAGAGATAGAGGCTAAGAGAGGCTATGAAAGGAATTTAAGGAGTTAATTTAGTCATATTGAGTTTAAAGTGATGATGACTCCTCTCGGGTGAGATACTGGAGACATCACTATCAGTATGAAATTAGAAAGTTCATAAACAGATCTACAAAATTAGCACAAAGCAGATGTGTATGGATGAACTGTCAGAAGTGATACACTGAGAGAAACAGAGAATGAAGGATAGCATTTTGGAATACCTCAGAGACAACAGGAGAAAGGAGAGGCCATCAAAATAGCTGTTAAAAAAAAAAAAAAAAACAGTTAAAGGAAAACTAAATGAATGGACTATTACACTGAAAGCAAATAGCCCAAAAGCACCAGCAACAATGCTAAAATCTCTAAAGCCAATTCCCCAAAATGACGTAACAATTGGGTTCTTCTTCAGCTTAGGGCAGTACTCAGAAACCCAGTCATTGGAGGGCAGAAGAAAATCAGCAATATCCACCATAGCTAAAATCATGAAAGATGATCATGTATTTGGGGCTCTGAGTTTTGGGCAGGAACAGATGTTACAAACAGTAGACATGTAGAATGCACATTTAGAGGAGGGAAGTCAGCACATAAACAGTGTACCTGAGGAACAGATGAACATCAGATGAAGAGGCTGCACTTTACCTAAAATACTTCTACTTGTTTTTAAAGAAAAAAAAAAGCAGAGCTCAGCTGATCCTCATTGGTGCTATAGCTCAGTGTTGTGGAAATTTAGGGTAATAGACAACACCCCTGCAATATTCATCTATCTATTTCCCAGAAATAAATGCAGCTTATAAGTATATGCATATGTTTATATAAAAAGATATCAATTTTTGTCCACATGTATGTCAAAAGAACAAATGCTAATGTGAAAGAGAAATAGCTTAAAGGTCATAGAAGAGATTTTAACTTGTGATTACACAGAAGACCAGCTAGAATCTAGTCTGGAGTTATAAAATGAAGGATGCTTCTGGACATTAAAGCACTTGCAGAGTCAGAACGAAACAAAGTGGGGAACGAACAAGAAGTTCCTTATCGTCACCCGATATAGATTTAGACATCCAAATTCCACCAAAGTTACACTTTATTCTATTACTCCATATACTGAATCTAAGCTTTAGGATGTCATTGAACTCCGTAAACATTGGTCCTTTGTGACATTTCTGATTCCCTAGGACATCACACCTGGCCTGTAGCTTGTTTTTCAGGATGGGAGCATGCTTTTTTTTTTTTTTTCTCTTTTTTCCTCCTCTTAAAAACCTTCAGAGTTTTAAGCAAGGTAATAAGTAGCAAGAAATTCACTTTCTGGACTTCAAAGTTTTTGTGCATGGAATCTTAACAACAGTAGGACAAACGCTTAAACACTTTCATTTTGTTCTGTTTGGTGCAGAAAATTACTACGGGAAGCCCTATTCACTCCAGAAATGTTTGACAACCATCCTGTCCAAGTTCTGTGTGGGATTAGGGCCTTCACAAAGGAGGAATGAATTTGAAAACAGAGAGACTTCTGTAGAGGAAACTTCTGGTATTATACAAAATGAATGCCAACACAAACACAGCTTTTCATAGTAGTGTAATTAGAGCTAATTTTGTGTTGGAGGAATCCAGAACAGTCTGTGAACCAGAAACAGTTCCACCTGTCAGCTGTCCTGCCATAATCTTTGTAACTTCTTACATATTTGTGCTCCAGGTGCCTCCCTCATACAAATTAGTTCTACATGTATTAAAACCAATTCATCTTTATCTGAAAAAGTATTGCAAGACTGCTGTCTAAAAATAAGTATTTAATGTCTTCCCCATGTTAACACAAAACAATGGTAATTAAAAAATACCATTCTGCTTCTTATCTCACAAATAAAAGGACTAAAATGCAACTTCACAGGGTACTCAGTATTATACCCTTTCCACTTAAATCAGCTTGCCAGTAACCTCATCAGGACCAGCAAGCCTGCAGTTATTAATTCTCAGTTAGAGTTTCAATAAACTTTGATTGACATCTGTATACTTTGCTGAATTCAGCAGTACAGCATAGTGACCAATGTACTGTGTAAGTTCTGTTTTAACAGCAACTGCCTCATAATGAATTTGACAAAAATGTAAAGATTAAGCCATTTGTTTTATATGGCTTTGGAAATAAATAGGTGCAACTTGAATATCTGTTTATTTGTATTTAATGTGAAATCCTCAAACAAAAGCACTTCCAGAAACTATGCAATCTCCTGTTCTTTATTTTCATTATACTAAAATTAACTTTCACATTTCCCAAATTCCCAGGCAAATTTATTCTTAGAGAAAGCAAGCAATTATTTTACCAAAATCATTGTGCAAAACTGGGTTTAAGTGTTCGGTCTAGAATACAAAGCTGAGGAAAGATCAACACAATTCTGTCCCACAGGGATTTTACAGAGAATGCTGAGCTCAGACGCACACTCTATGGCAATTGGCATGCAAGAGACATACTGTGAATTGTAAACACCATCTCACAAAGCTGTTAGCTTCAGGCTGCAGGTTTTCTTTCTTTTCAGACAGGCCTTTCATGGGTGGCTTCAGGAGGACAACATGGATATTATTCTCTCACATCTAGCCCAGTTGAAAAGTTAGCCAAGACACAGCATTCCTGCATTATTTGGTTTTGAGTCAGTTCAGTCAGAAAAGCTAAGTTACTTAACAAGCAAAATAACCTTCTGTATGCATGGCATTGTCCTCCCAGTACTCAAAAGACTCTTGTGGCTAGGGTGTAAAGGACAGTGTTACTGCCATGAAGAAAGGGGCAACATTCCTCTTGATTGATCTACTGCAAAGCATTGATAAATTATAATTATCTTCTGTTGTAAGAAGAAAACGTGAACAAAGCAAGCTGTTACTTCTGTGAAATGTCTCTGGATAACTAGGCAGTAACGACAACTTTAGGTCAACACCCAATAAGCAAGAACCTGCTGAAAATATTAAAAGTCAAATAAGTTAGGAGATTTAAAACATGGATTCACAGTATTTTCTTCTAAATATACCTTTGCAGCTATATATTTCTGTCATCTAGATGGAAATAGGGAGAAAGAGGAGAAGACTGAAAACATTACAAGAAAGTTGTTTTCTTAAACATTGACAATAATGTTATCTGTGCTTGACTCAGCTAGGCATCCTAAGGCCTCTTCGAGACAGATGAATCCAGGAAAGAGTTCTTTTGGGAACCAGACTGGCTGGTACAAACATGTTTTCACCAACTTATTAACATCACTAAATAAAGAACATTTCTTTCAACAATTATCACATAATTAATTGCAAGTGGGTATGCTAACAAACACCAATCCCAAACAAAACTAACCCCCAAAGGGCTAACCCCCAACATAAAATGCAAGATTGTAAAATGTCAGACACTTGTGAAGTGTTAAAGCAAATAGTTTTGTGACATTGAGTTTTGTGAAATACAGCAGAGATCTTTGGATTTCCTACTTTTTTGAACAGTGTATTTAAGTAAACAGAAGGATTTTGGTATCATCCAACTGGCAGTTATAGGGAAGCTCTATATAACCAGCTATGTCCTGGGTAAAGTGTATGCGTAAGTCTTTATATGCGATCTGAGCATATGAATGTCAAATTTTGCTTATTCAGTTCTGTGGACAAAGTGTTTCAGCTACAAATGCAAGTTCTTAATTAGCTTGACATTTTAGGATGTAATTGTGACTACAGCGAATCTTTTCAAATTAGCAACTCTGTAAGAATTATATGTGGAGCAAACAAATGGAGAATCAGGAACACTAATGATACTTAAAGAGATCCTAACACTTATTCCATCTATTTTAATTAAATATGGTCATAATTCAGAGACAACTGGTACATTCTTTTATAAATTTGAGATTCAACATTCTCTGGCATGTAATATTTTAATGTAGCATTTTAAACAAAATACTCCAATTACACTTGACTCTCCATTCCTGTTATGTTTAATGAAGCAGAGGAAATGAACACAGACTAAAAGCTAATATTGAAATATATGGTTATATATATATTGCTTGTGTTATATTGTTTTTAAACTTCTATATCCGTGAGTTTAGCCATTTAAACTTCTATATACATGAGAAGCAGAACATTTTAGGGTACATGACCTTTTCCAGAAGAAGTATTAATAATAAATACATTTATTAAATATATACATTGAAAATAAGAATACTATAAAATATTATTCTTGGTATAGCTATTCTGAATTACCTTGATTCTCACTATCTGATTCCCAGCCATCCAGTGGCTTACATTTCCTTATTTTTGCTTTCAAGTTAATTGCTTGCAAATTAAGTCAATATGTGAGTAAATGTTAGTCTAGCGATTCAACAACCATTTCTTTTAGGATGCAGAGTTTTATCAGTTATCTGTGAAAAAATAATGTGAATGATATCAGAATCTTACTGCTTTCTAAAATAAATTATGAACAGTTTTATTTTAGAAAAAACATTCATTAATTTCCCAAATGAGAAATCTGTGTATTTTTGGTGAATTGAGTATTTATTGTAGAAGACACCTCTTGTTTGGTGAATTTAAATGTGTTTAATGCTTTTTTTGTCTCTTTTTTATTTTAAATACATGTGTTGGTTGGTTATATTTGGATACATGAAACAGCAATTAGGCAGTTATTAACAAGGTGGGCTTTTTGTCCCAGGTACATTCCCTCTAATTGTTAATGGTCAATTTCCATCAGCTTCGGTGTGGAATGGATCAGACAAAGTTAATGTCTATTGTGAATGACTCACCCTGTATTGACTGTTTATAGCTGAGAAAAGCCACGTGTCCCCAGACTGCTAACAGTTTTTATGGACTTTCCTTTAGGTAAAGGATTAGGAGCTTGAGGTATGACCAGCAACTTTTACAGTAGTTTTTAC
This sequence comes from Chauna torquata, assembly GCA_013399475.1. Classification (NCBI taxonomy): domain Eukaryota; kingdom Metazoa; phylum Chordata; class Aves; order Anseriformes; family Anhimidae; genus Chauna; species Chauna torquata. Next base: position 20,040 of record VXAL01008059.1, on the reverse strand, counting down.
ACTTCTCCCTTCTTCAAAGTACAATACAGAAATGCAGCTTTGGGGCTTTAGATTCAAATAGCTGCAAAATCTTATAAAACAGAACATTATCTCAATCCTTCATGTGGAATTGCTATATGCTGAAGAAGGCTACAGACAGTTAGAAAAATCTATATTAAATTTGCGTATCAGAATCTTGTTTCCTCTCCCTTCTACCCAAGACTTCATGAAAGTTGGTTCCCTAGATATATTCCTCAAACACATTTCATCAGATTTTCTGGCAGTTTCCACCTGATGGTTTCTCTGGTGATATTGAAGAATGGGACAGCTTGAATTACTTTAATTTTTCAGATGTGGTGTTAATAAAATTGCCTACTACTGATTGCTATAGAATGTCTCTGGGTTTTTCCTTTTTAATTTGCTTAGCTAAATTAATAGCACCTAAGTTCATGTCCTGGTTCATTTTTTTTTCTGTGCTCATAATTTAATACATTTGCATAAAGCAAAGGGGGAAACATAGACTAAACTTTCAGCAATTTTAATAACCCCTAAGGACACATTATGATTATGCTAAGAGACTCAGGGGCAGGTGCTAATATTAAATAATCATATTCATACTATAGGGCAATGGATTCACGTTTGGATTAACCTGTCACAGGAAACCCAAGGCACAGACTTGTGTGCTTTTTTTCCCCTTTTATAATTCAGATGCAGTTCTTAAACCATTCTCGTCTACCAATGAAAGAACTCTTATTTCCTTTTATATTTTTAAAAGCTTTAAAATACTCTGTTTTCAAGTTAAGTAAAAATATTTTGATGGAGATAGTGTTATCTGCCTTCAGATAACTCTGTTTTGAAAGGTTTTTCACTGACCAGCCAGGTGAACTAGCAAATCACAGGTAGGAATCTTGCATCTGTTACTTGATTCGCCCAGCTGCTGTCTTATTTGTACTCACAGTTGCTTCTCATATCTGTCTAGCCTCCTCCTGATCCCCTTTCCCACACACCATTTCTTTGTTCCAGTCTCTTCTTCTGGATAGTCCCATTCTTCTCCTGGCAGGGGAAATCCCTCCTCTCTTTACTTCTTAGCCCCCAATATCTCTTTGCTGAGATCAGTAGTCTTGTTAACTCTATCACTTTAGTAATTGGCGTAGGCTAAAGCACCTGATAAAAGCTCTTCAAATATATGTAGGTGATCATCCATTCAAGATAATAAATGAACATGATTTTTATAAGCTCATTAGAGCAACCTAATTTCTTGCAGCAAATGTCACTTTTCTTGTACTAGCAGAAAGGATAAAAAAATGTTGCATACTGTATTGCATACTGTATTTTGGAAGTCATTAGCAGAGAACGTGTTCTGTAAGGCATCCATTAACATGTTGGAAATTCCTCACTTTTATATATAATTTCTGGGTTAGGATCTTATGCCGTAGACCAAAGCAAATACAGTTCTTGTCAGATAGAAACAAATAATTGATACTTCAATAACGATTCATCACCATGACAATTTTTTGTTTAAAGGAGTGATGTTTCTGTTATGTTATCCCCATAAATAAGTGCTACGAGAATCTAGAGGAAGAATAGGAAGAGTGACATTGTGCCTTTTCTTCCAGTTGATTTCAACATCTTGTGCCATGTAAGTAATTGGTTTCTGTCACAAAAGTGACTTGGGAGATTCCATGACTGAGGAGGAAACAGGACCCAAGGGTAGATATACAAAGGTCCCGTCAAAGTTTAATCATGATCATGAGACCCCTCCTCCATTAGGGAAATGAGAGGAAAACGTTGTAATTTGCAGTAGTTTGTATACAGTTTGCAACAAAACGCTATGCAAACACAACTAATCATGTCATTACACCAGTCCCTCATTTCTATGCAAAACAAAGCTTCCGGCACAGGACAGCTGCAAGCCTTAGGTTGGCTCCAGTCCTCTGCTTGTATGCCCCTTAGACCTTGCTCAACTGCAGTGCTGGAGTTTTCTCAAAACAGGAGCTGTGGTGGTTTTGTCACATGAGCTGCTTGTTGCTCGTCATACATCCTGCAAAAGTGCTCAAGCAAGTACTTACAGCTTTTGGTAGAGACAAAACAATCAGTTCCTAGCTTCTAAGCAGACTAGTTAACTCTTTCCTTACAGAGCAATTGACCCTTTTGTCACATTTTCCATTGACCATTGCATTATCTTTTCACTCGTTCAGATGCATGCCCTCAAATTCGCTGAAGTATCACGTCATCTCGTCAGTGTTGTCCTTGGGTTTAGGACAGTCGGTGCACTAAATGACAGTTTACATGTGCCTTCTGGTTTTAAGTGGAGACACTAAATGCAAATTAACCCATTCTTGCCAGACTGCTTTTCTTTCTTCAGCTTAAAAAGGATGTATGAATATTAACGATGTAGATGTTAGATTTATCTCTCCACTCTCTCAGGTTTCCTTAATCGTTCTTTTCCCAATTTGTATTGTCTTCTATATGTGCAAGTAGCAACTTGTCAAATTGGAGTCTGTAGGTATCACTTCCCTTCCTCTGGTCTCAATTCTTTGTTCAGGTGCCATACCAATAGTGCTGTATTGCACAGTGCCAAGAAATATTCTTTAAGGCGTTAGAATCAAATTTCTGTGTGGTTTCTTTGCTAGAATGGTCCCTGACATAACCTGGGCCAATTAGCATGCTCGTAGACAATTCCCCTGTATGGTTCAGGAACTAAAACAGGCAAGGGGGATATTCCTAGCAGAGAATTAAAATGTGGTCACCGCATTTTGAAGAACAGATTTCATTAGTACAATTGTGGGCCAAGAAGCGTTCACACAATTTACTGCTATAGACATTGCAGATCTACCGGAAAGTTCAGATCAGACACTAGTGACAAGTAGGAGTGAATTATTACTTTGTTTTGTTGGAAATGCTGATTATTCCTCACATTTTCAGTTTAACTGATGAGTAGTCTATAAGTATTGGCTATAAATTTGTTACAGCTCTCTGTGATATTTGTGCCTTTCCTCATCATCAACATTCTTGAATGGTCAATGAATGCTCTTCAGTGGTCTTCTACATGGTTGATCTTTTTTTTCTAAATTTGAGTAGGTTCCTTCATCTTTGAAAGTCCTTTATATCTTTATCTTTGTCTTATTGTTATCTTTATCATCTTTATCTTTATTTATCTTTATCTTTAATCTTTTTTTTTAATCTTCTTTTTTCACTCCATAATGTGACACTCCTTCGTTTTCCATGTCGTTTCAGTAAGAACTGGTTGAGAAGGTGGTGGCAGTAAATAATACCAAAAGTAATAGAGAGAAGCACATTGAATTGCTGTTTAGGATGAGTAAAAGAGGTGGAATCAATTTTATTCTAGGCTTATATGGCAATACATTTTTGTACAAGACATGAAATTTGCTCTCATCCACCAATCTGAGCTTTCTGCCTCACAGAGGAAAGCAGACCAGGGACTCAGAGATGGTAAATTTGTCACTACTTTTATGAGGTCCTTCCCCATGCAGTCAGCCAGCTTTGGACTCCAGTGCTTAGATATGTGTCTGTAAATCTTCCTATCCATGCTTTCTTTTAGATGTACAGAATACCAGATAGAGCAGGAATAGAACAGACGAGTTACGCATCAGGCAAGACCCTTTCCCTCTCCACCTAGCAATTGCTTTCTCAAATAATGCAGCACTAATTTGTATAGGTATAACTACCAGCTTTACTTTCATCATAGGTTTGTGCACAGGTCACGGATTCATTCTGGGACATTGGGAAAGGATTCTTTCAGTTTCATATTCTCTCATCATTGGCTTCCAGAGTTAGGGACTACTACTTAGCTTACAACTGAAATTTCCACTGTCTTGCCATTTCTTGTCACTCAGGCTGCAGAGATTCTGAGTGTTCCTTCTCCTGAGAACTGGTGGGCTGATTCATGGTTTACTGTTTGGGGTGGGGAGGCAGTGCACAGGTTATCTGCATAGTCTCAATTTTCAAGTTTTCCTTCTTGGGCTTTCTGTACTTCTTATTTTAGTAGCTCAATACTTTTCTTAGTTTTGACTATTTTCAGTATTTATCTGGAAGTCTTCCATCATTTAATTTAAAGCAGTCCTTCAAAACATCAGAGAAACTGTCATACTCTGCCTGGATGCCACATTTCATTTAATCCATTACATGCATTTTAAAACTGTTTTTCAGTGCACATTCACACTCTGCCTCACTTGCTGGACACTTCATAATTTGTCTTAGTTCCAGCATATGCCACTAGTTTAAATTAGAGCTGGTGTCAGCAATTCATCAACAGGCTGAAGTCTTATGAAAAAAGCTCCTTCATATTCTTGTGTAATATAAATATAGCTGCTCTGTTCTTCTCTGAGCTTGTGGAGAAGTGCAGACCACAAGAAGGAAAGGGGTGTGGGACGGAAAGAATAAGATAGAAATAAGCTAGAATCATAGCAAAGTAGCTTGGAAAGTCAAACTGCAACAGTATGGATATTATCTTATCAGTGGATAAGAACAGCTGCCCATATTTGCAATTACAGATGTATAATGCAATTGCCTGTTAAGGGCCCAGTTAAACTGTGAAGTAGATAAAAATATATTAGCTACACTGATAATAACATAGATCTCATGCTATGGATTTTCTTTATATGAAGACTTGTCCATGACTTGGTCAACACATCAGCACAAAAACTCTTCACAGAAAATAGTTTCTGAGCTGGTAACTTCATCATCCTTGCCCCATCATTCTGTTTGGGAAGGAGTAGGACTCACTTTTTCCTTACATCACTACTGTTGCATTAGAAATGTAGCAATGCTTGATTCAATAAATCCATGGATATCTACAATTTCCACACTGAGTTCTCTACAGCTACCATGCTACCTGTTAGGCTGGTGCTGGACTCTTAAGGATTGGTACATGAGATACACAAACTCTTGGGTTTCTTGCAGATATACGACCTTATTTCATGACAAGCATAGTTCTGTCTACATCTCTCATTCTTGACTGAAACAAATCATGGAACTGGGAACATCTCCCAGAAGATCTCTAGAAGCACATACATCTTCCATAAAAAATGTCTGTATTACATCCAGAATTGTATGCTGACTGACACACAGTTCTGGAAAACAATGACTTCTGAGGCTTGCAACATAGTTGTTTAGGTAAGCTGTAAATAAAATCAAGATGGAAAGTTGATGCCAAAATAGCATAGAAACCTTATGTTTCCTTTTCACGCGGTACAGAAGACTTCTCTATATCTCTGTTATCAGTAGCCACAAGGTTAAGTCTAAGCTAAATTTCTCTCTGAAGTGAGAGGATCCTAGTGATTTGAAGCCATGTGTCAAAGTTCACCTTTCTGCCTGCTGATATTTCAAAGATTCTAACATGTCCCACTGTGTTTCACAAGCAGGAGGTACTGCAGAAAGTAGAGTCAGAAGAAAAGTAGACCTCTGTGAAGTTTGCTGAGACTATTACTGGAGCTGGAGACCAAACAGTCTGGGATAGGCCAGTTCCATAGTGCCATGCTGAATTAGGTCCAATGCCTAATCCCCTCTTTCTAGATCTGTTTATTATAACATAACCTGCTTCCCATTTCAAACCCATTGGAATCTACCTGCAAAAAAAGAAGTGACTATTCTGAAGCCATCCTGCCAAGCTTTCTGTTTCCTTTAGCCCTGCACGAAGTATTCTACCAATGTCTAATGCTAGTTAGCTCCATTTTACAGACTGGATAAGTACCACAGATTACAGGCAGCAATATGAAATCCATTCTTCGCCTAAAATTGCTTGACTGTGAGAATGAAAAGCTGTGATATTAAGATGAAAGAGCTAGAAAATAATAGAGTGGATTAGAATAGAATAGAACAGAACAGAACAGAATAGAACAGAATAGTTCAGTTGTAAGAGACCTACAAAGATCAATGAGTCCAACTGCCTGACATCTTCAGGGCTAAAGCATGTTATTGAGGGCATTGTCCAAATGCCTTTTGAACACCAACAGGTGTGGGGCATCAGCCACCTCTCTAGGAAGCCTGTTCCAGTGTTTGACCACCCTCATGGTAAAGAAATTTTTCCTCATGTCCAGTCTGAACCTCCCCTGGAGCAGCTTTGTGCCGTTCCTGCGCATCCTGTCATCAGTGACCAGGGAGAAGAGACCTGCACCTCCCTCTGCACTTCCCCTCCTCAGGACATTGCAGAGAGCAATGAGGTCGCCTCTTGGCCTTCTCTCCTCCAGACTAGACAAGCCAGATGTCCTCAGCCTCTCCTCATAGGACATGCCTTCCAGCCCTTTTACCAGATTCACTGCCCTTCTCTGGAGACTTTCAAGGACCTTAACATCTTTTTTATATAGTGGGGCCCAGAACTGCACGCAATATTCAAGGTGAGGCCGCACCAATACTGGATATAGCGGGAGAATCACCTCTTTTGCCTGGCTGGCTGTGCTGTGTTCAATGCACCCCAAAACGCAGTTTGCCCACTTGGCTGCCAGGGCACACTGCTGGCTCATGCTGAGCCTGCTGCCGACCAGCACCCCCAGGTCCCTTTCTGCTGAGCTGCTCTCCAGCCACTCGTCTCCCAGGCTGTACCTGTGTCTGGCATTGCTCCGTCCCAGGTGCAGAGCCCGGCGTTTGCCTTTGCTGAACTTCATGCCGTCACAGCTAACACTGTGAATTATGTAATGTCTTCAAGAATGCTTGATATTGATGAGCAATTTCAACAAGTGAGAATCGTATTAAGCTATGTGTTCTTATAACCAATGTAACAAATTTGCCTTCTGCCAGCCAAACTTCTGAATAAAAAAAGTCTCTATTACAATTCAAGTGTTGACAGCCAGCTACATCCCCCCGCCCCCCTCCCCCCCAAAAAAAACATTAGAAACTCCAGTAAGTTCCTCTACAAAGATTTTATTTTACTGTGTCTTCCCTCCCCACATAGTTTGGATGTGTTGAACAATAAAGTCATTTTTTCCTGACTAGTGACTCAAGAACACATTTGAATACAGCCATTTTCCATAAAAATCCTTGCTTGTAATTTCTGAGTTGTATGTTTTTCTTTTTTTTTTTTCTTGTATGTTTATGCATGTTGTAGGAATTGGAAATGACTAGTTAGAGATTAAAAAAAGGGATAAAAGATATTTAGGATTCATCTCAGAGAAATATTTTTACTTCTATGCTTGTGAATTACTGAGTTTAATGATCTTACAGGTACTGTTACTACATGAAACTCATACATCTATGAGAAAGAACTTCATGCATGTGGCAGAAGATGAATAACTTCCTTATTTCATGTTTATTGCCATTTTTTTAAATTTGTAAAGGAGTTTATTTGGCCAAGTTCCCCTCTGCTGTTCAATGGCAAATTTTTTGCCGAAGGCCCAGGTAATGGCATCTGTCTCGCCTATTTGAAGACTTCTACAATGCAGACATCTGCATATGAACTACCTTCCTAGAGCTCTTTAACAAATGACAAGAAAGATGTACTTCTCATAAATAATTTATCTCATCTCAAGGTAGGCATCAGATGAATCACACACAACACGAGTCTTACTGTCCTCAGGAAAGGAATATAGGCAACTAGCTCAGACACAGATGTCTAAAATCAAATAAGTCAAAATCTTCCTTAGGATTGTTCTGTTGTAAGATTAAATGGAGACTATAGTCCTTCCATACTTGGATCATTAAATACACTTACTGTGCAGACTGTAACTAACAGGCTTTTGAGAATTCAAATACTTGGAGTAAGAAAATCCTGGAACTGAAGCGAGCAAAATGAGGAATAAGTGTAGAAAGAAGATCAGCAGGCTGTACATCCCCAAAGACAGGTCATAAAAGAGGCCACGAGATCATTTAGGCCCAGAAGAAAAGAGAGCAAATAAAGCAACTGTATACTCCTTCAGGTAGAAGAACTGCATGGAGAAGTACAGGAGGTTCTTATTTTACTTCATATGGTTATCTTTCTGATGGGCAGGTGATATACATGCACACATAACAGGCGGCTCATGATTATCCTGGGAAAGGACTTGAGCTATAGGCCCAGAGGAGCTCTGTAGAGACATGGAAATTTGGCAACTTCTACGTACTTCTGGAGGAGTTCTGCCTCCAACCTGGCAGCTCCAGTTCTGCTGAAGAAGAGGAAACCACAGAGCTCAGCTGCTCTGAGCACAGCTTCCAGGGAAATCAAAAAACAGTCACTGTAAGGCTAGCAGCTCCAATGTACCCATATGTGCATCTAAGACACTAATTCATGGTACATGTATGGGCATAGTTATGAACACTATAATGGGATCACAGTCTACAAACCTTTTCCTGAGCAATGTTGAAGAAGGCTTTTTAAATAACAGTACCAAAAAGTCAAAGATACACAGGTGATGTCTTTTTCAACTGTCCCAGAAATTTGGACTCCCTTACTGTTTTGTCCAGAAGTTTAATTACTAGCCCCCTCTTGTCAAGCTATCTCCAAAATACTACTGTACCAATATCATTTTTCTAAACAGTACAGTTAGCATAAGCAATGGGAACCCACAAACTACTGTGCATAGGAAATGTGCATGCCAGAACACCTGTCTATATATACCAGCTACCATCTGCAACATTCAACAAAAGTGAAAAGACAAAGGTTTGCCTTTTTATACCACTGCATTTGCACTGTGATAGCCACCTCTGTAGTTGAAAGAGGACTTTTATCCAACAAAGATACTCCAGAGAAACAGATCAGATTTCTAAAAGACACCTGAACACCACACAAAGGATTACCCATCTATAAGAAAAAATAAATCCCACTTGGCACATAACATTCTACCCTAGAACTTGCATAGAAAGTCATTAAACAGAGCCTTTATTGGAAGAAAAACCTGGAAAGAAATCTTCCCACAACCACATTCCTAAGCCTTTAGGCTCAATTAACAGAAGCACATTCTCAGTAATACAAAGTACACTGAATATAGACTGTGACTGTGCAACAAAAGTGAGATTCACTAGCATGTCTGTACTACTCGCTGTGAATACTCCCTACAGCAGAACCATGAGCATCTCTGGATGCTACACCTGTACTTGGAGAAATGTCAAATGTTTCACTCAGTGCACCATATGTCACCATGATGTATATGCAGTTAATATTAGGCAACACTTGTACACCATCATGAACTCACACATCCAGTCTATGCATGACAGAAATGTCCAGGTGTCAAGGGAAGACATTTCCCAGAAAGCAGTCACTCCATCTCCATCTTTGTGGAGATGTTCTAATCCCTGCAAAGGAAACATGCAAAACACCTAAAGACGAGCCTGAGAACTCTCTTTATAACATATTACAATGACCCATCCCAGCATTAACCTCTCCATATTCCACAGACTCCACATTTCTCTTTCCCCTAGGTGATAAGTATCTATTCAGTCTCTCTCAGCTTCTATTGTTCTTGCTTTCCCTCTCTGTTTTTCTCCTTCCTCAGTTCTTTTCACCCTCCTCATGTTCCCTCTGCTCCTTAGGTAACAAGACCTATTTTTTTCCAAAGATCGTTTAGCTGATACATAATTAGGTAAATTCTGACTAATCGTTCTTATCTTTTGTTTTGTTTTGAAAGCTGCTACTTCTATTTTTAGACTTGGCAGAGGAATTGCGTGCCCCAGATTTTTTTATTTTTATTTTTTTCTCAAGAGAGAAAAAATAGTAGGTCTAATAAGGAACACTACCTTTGCTTAGAAAAACCTGTCCTGCCAATGGATTCTTAGAAAATCTTCACAAAATGGTAAAATAGTCCCATGATTAGTTTTCTTAAATAGCTAAATTTTCAGAGTAGGTTTCCTAATAGTTTACATAATACACAGTTTACAAAGGTATTGTCTGTTCTTGTGTGTGCTGTGCAATGTATTTGTGATGGACTAGCAAAGAAGTGAATAGTCAGGTCAGAAATTTTGCTGACGGTAATAAGTTATTCAAGATAATAAAAGTGGGGACTGATTTTGAAGAAGGACTTGATACTGTAACTGAACAATAAAACTGTAGAAGAAATTCAATATAGATAAATGAAAAAATGTGCACATTGGTAAAAACAACCCTAATTTTCTTCACAGACTGCTGTGCTCTGATCTGATGAGATCTTGGGGCTGTGATAGATAGTTGAATGGGAAAAGGCCATTTAATAGTTGTCAAGACAGGAAATTAAATGTTAGGAATAAATAGGAAAATAGTAGAGAACAAAACAGAGAGCATCATTGTGTTATGGTGTAAATCCACGTTGCATCTGCTTCTGAGATATTGTGTGGGGTATGGGTGTCTCCATAAAAAAGGGGAAATTGAATTTGAAAGGCAAAACAGTGGTAACAATCAAACAATCAAGGATTTGGAAGAGATTCTACATAGGGAATGATTAAGTAGATTAAATAGCCTCTTCAGGTTAAAGAGATGACAGAGGAGAATAGCATGGCTATAAAATCATGTGTGATATGGAGAAGGTGAACAGTAAATAGTTAACCCATTTTCTAATATAAGAACCATGGGCAACAAATATCCCTTACACCACAAGACAAAAGGAAATGATTCCCTTTGCATGGAATGCACAGCTAAGCTGTGAAACTCCTCATCTGAGGATGCTGTAGATGACAAAAAAAAAATTGACATTCTCTCTAAAAAGCATTGACTGATGGAAGAAAATCCATTGATGGACATCAGAAAAAAAAAAAAAAAAAAGCTC
>VXAL01008058.1:123012-169228 GCA_013399475.1 Chauna torquata | reverse complement strand
TGCTACACAGGTAGATAGTTATTGTGCAAGCAGGTGCCTACTTGTTAGTCTCAGTTTTTTTTTTTTTTAAAAGCATTTGAGAATTACTATCTTTAATGAAGCCCAACTCCCAAAAAATTCTTGGAACAGTCTCTGCATGCAAATGGATGACAAGGAAAGAAAGAAAACACAGAAAAGAAACTATATGTATTATGGGGAAAACACAGCGATAAGGAGCCCAGCCAACTCCTTTGTTTCAATCTGACAAACTATTCCAGAACATTTAATTTTGTCACTTTTGTAGGTCAGGTACTGGAATTTTGCACAGTACATCTGAACATTTTGTCTGAGGACAGTGTCCTAGACCAAAACTTGACTATTGGGTTATTGTATATAAAACTGTCCTATTTAGATAAAGGTTTTAAACAACAGTACTCCATGTGCCTTTTCAATGGGATTCTCACCACAACATCTGAGTAGACTATTGTGTCTATCAAGAATTTGAATCAAGGAAGTAAGAGAAACAAGCATTAAAAAAAGGCAACTTTTTCCTTCTTTGTTTTTAGTAGGAATTAAGTATTTGAAGTAATTTGAAATTGGCTGTAAAGTGTGGACTGTTTTTCCTATGAAGATGTAAATCAGATTCTAGCATGGGAATAAAGAGCTGATCTTTCTCAAATTAGAGTACCATAGTATTTGTTATTGTACAAGTAAACTACCCAGACATAACATGAACTTAAAAGTCAAAACAGTTTTGATGATGCAGCATCGTACCATTACAATAATTAGAACAGAGATGATGCTTTCAGCCAACACCACTGGAAATACGAACTTCAGGAGCAGCTGGTTTCTTGCGTATTTGTAAAATAGTGAAAAAAATATCATTGCTAGGGGGTAAGGAAAAGAAAATTTGAAGTGATAAATGAGATGTAATAGGAATAAACTAAGCTTTCTGCAGTGCAAAGAATACATTTGTAGTATAATTTCTCTATTTAAGTGGTCTAATTTATCATCAAGGGATTTAGAATAAATGCATCACATTTACCAGGAACCTCTAGAAGAAATAGCATTCTACAAGCTATGTGATAATCAGTACTATCTGAGGTAGCATAATTTACATTAAACAGGTTTGTTAACTTGCATTGCCTATTTTGAACCACATAATAACACTTCCACATGGGCAGCTTCTCCAAGTGGCTACCACAGTGAAAACAGAATGTTACATTATTGGTTTTGTTTGTAGAACCACCACTTACAATTTTATTTCCATGAAGCTTGCTTTCCACCCCCCCGCCCCAGTTTGCAATATATGTCCTGTGGACCTAAATTGTGAGGAAATGAGTCAAGAGATACCTTTCTCACCAAGTACAAAAGACTTGTATGGCTCACACAAATGCAGGAAAACAAAGTTTCACCTTGAATATCGTATTTTCACAATATACATTCACGGAACATTCTCCTGAGCATTAGCCAGGTTCATAGTTACATTTTCCACCCGGAGATTGACACAACCTGGATGAGGGAGAAATGCCAGACTCAGCATCACTGAGAATGCCACAGCATTTTCAAAGTGATTTCTTTTTCTGGATCACACTAAGCTCAAAGAAGCNGAGAGGATGAGAGACAAATGAAGTTCTACTAAAATACATTAGCTGCAGGACAGCCAGCATGGAATGCCGCAGTAAAGAAATACAGGTCCTTCCACATTGTCAGTAGAGCACAGATACAGCAGGCTCAATATTAGTTAGTTGCTACTCTGCATACAAACAAAATAGAAGAGATTCTGGATCAATCTAAAGTTTATATAATTTGCCTAAAAGACTGGAAATGCTTAGTATCAGAACTTAGATTTGACAGGCACATTCTGCAGGCACNACAGGCACATTCTGCAGGCACTAGCATGGCCATCAAGGGAGGAAAACTCATCTCCAGATGTGTCAGAATTTCCTGGCTTTTGTATATGATAAACTGAGTCATGCAAACTAGCAGTTACTTAGTTCACTGATCAAATTTTAAATTTACAGGATTCCAGGTTTGTATTGCATTGCTAAGCCTCTTTGAAGGACTGCTAATAGATTAAGCAATTATGACAGCAAATGGTATTTATACAGTTTTAAACCAGTAATTCTACATGTAGCAAGACACACAGGTGAGATCTGCAAACTTAGAATTTTTGGATTCAAGATATCCAAACATGAGAAATCTCACAGAGACTGGATACATCCAGTCAGAGCTGATCTTGCCAGTTTTTGCAGATCACTGGCTAGGCAGACACAGCCCATGACTTTTGGAAGAGTAAACAAACATGGAGAGCAAGGATAACATGATTTCAAGAAATTGCAAGAATTCATACACCAGCTGTGTTTTCTTTAAGAGCAATATAAGAAAAGACTGAAAAAGCAAAGCTGGTAAAATCAAAGTGGTAAACTTTTTCACAAGCAGCTTCTACCACACGAAGACCATCTATTCCCACCTGCATTGTGCGCAAACTATCAAATAGGCATTTGAAGGCCATTCCTGTAGTGTAATTCTAGTATATCCAGTCCAACATATTTTAACTGGATAACCAATACTAAAGCAAACTTGGGCACTTAGTAGGCTGCTATAATATCTGGAGACTGAGCTGATCAAGGAGCTTAAGGATGTAAATTTTATTTTGCCAGCTCAGTGAATATATGTGACTCAGTAGACTTGAGTACCTAGGTATGTGCAATCTATAAACTTGTATGAACCAAAAGCCTGATTAAGAAAGAAAAAGAAGATATGCAACAATATTTCCATGAAGATCTGGAGGAAGAGAAAGAAAATTATAACTTCAGACATAGGCATCACAGTACTTTTCACCAGACAAACTAACTCATGGGTAGATAGAAACGTAGTACATACACAGTACTTCCTAGTACCTCTGCTGTAAACAGAAGAAAACAGGCATTTCTAGGACATAATTAACTCAATCTATTTTATACTAAAAATAAGTAGATCCTAAGTAGGTCATGTGCTTATTTCCTTCTATTTACTGCAAATTAAATTTAGGGTGATTTAGCAATACTGCGTTACAAAATCTACATTTATCCAATGTACATGAATCCCATTGTTTGGTCTCGCATCTCAGATCCTTTCAACAAGGGAAGGCATTCTTTACGGTAGCTGTATTAGGAATTGGTTTGATCAATATATACGCATGCATGAAGTTTAAGTGTTACATTGCAAAAACAATTACTGCCAGGTGGAAGAATGCCATCACTCAGAATATACTGTGATTAATCAAATGACTATCATATCTAGTCAGAATATACAGCCATGTATGTCTTCAGAAAGCACCATAAGAATTGCTACCTCTGATGGTATCAGTAGATGAATTTTTGATTCTAAATGCTACTTGCCATTTTGGTCTCAAAAGATTATGATATATACTCACAGATTCTAATGCATTAAGTATATAGACGCCAAAGAAAAATGACTTTTTCTAACATTTATGAGAAATACCCATATTCCTCTATGAATTAAAACCATTATGTAACATCAGTGAAAACTGGGAACATTTTAATGCACAAAGAACTCAATTTGTTTGAGAAGATAACCTGAAAATTAAGGAAAAAAATTATACCAGCTCATAAACTGGAAAAAAACCAAACTCCTAAAGTAACAATTCATGATAATTGGTGAGATAACTGTGAGCCCATGAACACTCCCCACCCATACAGTTGAAGAAAGTACTTCACAAATGCATCACCTCACTGAACGAAATGCATAGAAATTCAGAAAAATGCTAGCCTTCTAGTGTTGAAAATTATATACTTGCTACAACATACAAAATATTGGTTAGGAAAACAAATATGAGGAGTTAAGGCACAAAAGAAACATGTAGCAAAGCTGTAATGGCATCCCTGAACCCCACTGTTCTACTCACAGGGAATCATTTCGGGCCAGTTGGCCATTCTGTCGAGTGGCATTTTCGCTCATGGAACGTTCTCTCTTCAGTCTTCCCCCTGAACGAACCTGTGTAAAAGACGAGGAAGAGGGAGATAAAAGACAGGGAATTTCAGGAAAGACTTGATAACTTAACATTGGAGATTTAAGTTAGATCCGTCCTCAGATACAAAGGCATGTTTTCACAGGTCTCCCAGTGATTAGGAGGAAGACATCAGATGAGAGTATCTGATGCTGGTTTTACATGTAAAACCAAGTTCCAAACTTGTTGCCATACTGTTGTTATCTATCCATATGACTTGACAGCACACGTGTGAACAAAGAATTTTGAATATATAGGAAAACAATTCATTACTTCCTTTCACTAGAGGTAAATACATTTCTACTTTGTTTTACAAGTCTATAGAATATGCAATTTTTAAGATGACAATTACATGTCACCTACCTGGATGCCAATGCCATACAATTCTTTGAAGTACATTTTCAGAGTTTTGTTAGAACTCACTAATTCTGTGCGTGCTGTTATATCATCTGTCAATGAATTCCAAAGATTAACGATACATGTCAAAAGAACCTGTATTTTGTGATAACTTGCAAATTAAAAAAAAAACAAAAAACTCTTGCAGCTCTCTCTTTACTCAAAAGTTTTTTTGTGTTAAAAGTCTTGAGTAGTTCTAATTATGACTTCATTTTGTAAGTACTGTGTAAGCTTACTAAGCATGCCAACCCTAGTCATCTGTCAGTGAAATCTATGGAACTTAAAAGTCAGAACAACTGCAGTGCTTATAAAAATATTTTATATTTTCCTGACTTTTGTTTGGATCCGCACTACAGTGGAGAAATCACTGGTTATTTCACTTTGCTTTAGAAGAAAGTTTCTCAATCAGGGCAAAAGCAAAATAAGTACTAGCCTCTTCATTTTGAGGTGTCTGCTGTGGAGGTTTCTCTAGGTCCAAAAAATCTAGTGGTCGATCACTAAGAGAAATAACACGGGGAGGAGTTTTCAATGCCAGTGGTTTGAATGGAGTAGACTGAAGAAGGTCAAGGTCTGGTGGTCTGGAAAGTGGAATGTCTTCACTATTACCTGCAAGAACATCAGTTGTCAATAGAAAGCAAGCTGTTCTCTGGCCTAAGGGCTAATTTTCCCTGACTGTGCCAAATAAATGAAGCATACCTCTTTGTAACAGGCCTTGTATGTTAAAAAACATGTTTAAAGCTCTCATAACTAGCACATTAACTGATACTTCTTTGAGCAGTTTCCCTGAGAACAATGATACTGAGTAATTCAGAGCAACATCAACTGTTATTAAAGTGAGGGCACCTCTGATCTCCAGACACAGGCCTATTAAAGTTGTATTTATTTAGAAATACGGTGACTGGTGATTTGAAGACTTCCCTCTTTCAAAGCATAAAATAACACACATTTTGCAAATTGTAAGGCCTTCAGCAGTTCCAGGTCTCTCACTGTAAAGCCCACAACCATAAATACTAGAGAACTATTGATAGAGTCCACCTAATAATAAACAGATCCTTAACATAATTGGCAAATCTGATTATAATCAAAAACATTTTGAATGACAACAAGAGTCTAATATATAATAGATCCCCAAAAGTTGTTATTTTTACCTTAATTAAAAAACAAATCTGGTATAAAAATCAATACCCATTAAATTTTCTTGCTCATAATCCTGAAATGGCTTAGTAAGATGAAAAGTCAGCAATTCAACTTTCTGTTCATAATTCATTCATTAACCGTCTCCACTATGTTACACCAATATTATTCAGGAAACATTTTCAGAGTTTGAGCCACTTCCTAATTCAGAGTTAATAAGCAACAACTGTTTGAAAACTGGAAAGCATTTTACAGGTTTTTCTTTAAAAATCCATATCAATATATATTTTTGTCCTCCCAGAAATTTGCAGTAGTTTAAATTTTTGCCTACTTTTCTTATATTGAGATGCAGACATACCTGCCACTACAATTCGCTCTGGAACCTGCATAGTTACACTGGCATTTGGAAATCCTTCTGGGATGCCCTTCTCAAGGTCAGCATTTTGAGGAGCTACTTTGAGTTTTTCTGGGACCCTCATGCGCTGACTGATTCCTTCGGTGTATTCCATTTCATACTGAAGGCGATTAATTTCTGCCATCTCCGCAGCTGGCGACGGGAATGCAGCCCCACTCATTCTGGCAAAAGAAGACCAAAAGCTCTAACAGCAATATACGAAACCAACAGAACGCAACTAAAGGAAACTCTTTGCTATGATTACTAGGTAAGTGTTAGAAGATCTTGAGTAGATCTTATTTAGAGAAACAAACTATATGATAAAATTCATAGGAAGTTCAATCACAAGGGGCTGAAAGTAGAGGGCAATGAGAGAGAAACAAAGAGATGCCGTATGCAATGCTCAAAGCTGCACTGGGCGTCCTCAAACTGAGTTGTACACTACATGCAGGATTTCTAGGTTTTGTTTGTTTGTTTTTTAAAATCACTGTTCCTGCACTGGCTAGCAGAAAAAGAAATGAAACACTGGTAAGAGCTTCAGCATTGGCAAGAAATCGAAACACACCGATCCACTGTACCAATATTTGAGAAAGTAGATAGAGCCTTACAAAACTGCATGTTGAAATAGGGGAACAGGAGACAGGCCTAGGCCTGTGCAGCAGCCTTCTATTTGCTATCACTCATCCAGATCTCACCTAATCTTACAAGGACAAAGTTTCTTATCAACAACCTGTCAAATCAGCTTGAAAACCAAGCACATTCATAAGCCATTACCAATCATAAGCAATCCTGTAAATATTTCACTTCTGAATTTTTCTGTAAATGAAAAAAATCTTACTTTTGCAGAGCAGATACAAGATGGGCAGAGAGAGAACAAAAGTTTAGGTAAACTTAAAAGGATTTACCAACACGTTTATTTATGCACACATTTTCTTAGAAAGCGAAGGGATCTCATAGGAAGCATCGGAGAAGTTTCCTAGAAACTGGGCTCTGATAAACTTACTAACAGGGCAATCACTGGAGAGCCATAATGAAGACACAGACCAAGGTAACTGGGGTTCTTCTGAGGTGTGGGGGACGTTCAGTTTAAAGAGAGAAAAAGAAATCCTACAGCTACACTTGAATAGGGGCTAGAAAGGGACAACTGATGGAAACTGTGGGCTAGAAAGAGAACTCAGATGGCTGAGAGAAATTTTTCTTTGAGGCAATGGCTAGCACACCTTGTCAATGGCTCAGACGGAGATTATGGTTATGGCTTGGGTTAAGAAAAAGAAATCCTGGAGGTGCAGTCAGAGTGAGGCTGGAAAGGGGCTCCCAGCAGAAACTGTGAGCTGTAAGGAATACTCAGTTGTGAGAAATTTTTCATCCAGGCAATCAGTGGGGGGCCTCGTCAATAGCTCAGACTGAGATAACTGTTATTTTTACTGTTAGGTTTAAGAGAAATGTATATTTCTACCCATATATGCACACACTCAATACACAAATACAAATATCGTGGGAAATCCATCTATGGGGAGCATAGCTTACTCTAGCAAGAAATCTTTTACTGGTACTGCTTGAAGTAGTTCCCTAAATAAAGCAATCTATTCTGGCAAAAGGGCATTTTTTTGCCACTATAATTGCAACTACATTCTTTTACTATTTTTGGCAGCAAGGCTGTCTGTTGCTGTGTATGTGCTTCAATAAGCTGAGCACATAGAACTTTGCCAACAAAACGTTTCAGTGCAGACCAGCTACATAGCAGGCGAGACAGAACACAAGTCATGCCGCCCACCATCCAGCATGAAACTGTGCAAAACACCTCCTGTTTGGAAACCGTGTACCTTCGTCAGCACGCTACCATAGTCAAACTAACACAGTCTGCCCTTTAGTACACGAACACATACCCTAGGTCCTTCTCTCAGTGCCTCACCAGAGTGTCTGCCCTTGGGACCCACCCAAGGAAATTCAGCCTCTGTGACCCTGTCTTTTGGTGTCAACACTAAGGTTGCAATCATGATGTATGGGGGCAGATTTTGCATGTTTTTAAACGCAGGTAGTCTGTTTCCTACTGAACCAAACCAAGCCAGCTATCCTCACTCCACCAACCTTCCAGGGAATAAAATGAACAGAGTACATCCAATGTTTTACAGTTTCATGGATATTTGTTGTCATGTAATTATACTTAGACTAATGCTTGACCGTATCACATGGAAACAATACTCTCCCTATTTACCAATAAAACCTCATCAAACTAATAGTAATCTTCAGACAACAGAAATAAGCACACAGAAGGATATGGTCTATGTAAGACTGTATTAAATGCACACATTCAATATATTACAGATGTGATCCATTTGGCAATCCATCCTGGGATCCTCAGCACTATTTTCAAGACTTCCAGTCACCACAGATCAAATGAAATAATCTCATTCATCTTGAAGCCTCACTCACTCCAGCACACTAGGAGAACTAGGAGTCAGGGAGAAGGTCTCCATACTATGTAAACTTAAAAAAAAAAAAATCCATAAAGAAAATACCCGAAATTATGCACAGATTTAATCCATCTGTATTAATTCTTACTGTTTGTTCCAATTGCTTTCGTTTGATATATACAACCTGTTTCACTAGAAATAAAGACTTCAAAATACGTATATGCTGTTTATAGGACCTCAAGAGGTACATAAGCAGCTCCGTCACTTCAAAACTCATAATTTCACCCCTCCTTTTTTTTTCGTCCCTGCCCTTTGATCTTGCAAACTACATTTGTCTCTCTCATCAGATGTCGGCCAGATCAGCCAGTGACATGAAAAATGTCCACAGTCTTCTGCCGCTTCCACCTTCCAAAAGATGCTTTTGCTTTCCAAAGACAGTCTATGCTCAGTAAAGCATTTCCAGATCAACAGTAGTAAAATAAATATACAAATAAATGAAATCATAATGTCAATATCAGGAATTAATTTTAAGAAGAACTTAAAGTACCCAGGATATCTACTGGCAGCAGCATAGAATAGTTACCACTCACAAAACTTGACTACAGGTGTTTCACAGCTCATTTGTGTTCTTATTCTGAAATACACGCACAGCTCTAATGTTTGCACTCAAGTATCGCTACACTGCAGCACAGTTTATTGTACACCACAGCTTCTCTAAAGTTTGGCATTGCTTTTGTACATAAATCAGCATGACAACTGCTTTCCAGCTGCAAGATAAAACACATGTAAAAAAAGACTGTATTAGAATAGTCATTCTACAAATGACTTATAAATTACATATTACTGTGTGGGTTTAGCTGTACTTGGTACTTCAGAAGGGCTACAGATACAGTAACTCAATGTCTTCCTACTCTTTCTTCTCACCTACTTCTTGACATTGAATATCGTTTTTTTTTTTGCTAAATTGATTTCAATTTTTTACCCCTTCTTACAAGGGAAGGGAAGAACAAGAAACAGTGAGTTCTCTGCAACAAAAAACTTAAAATATTTAAATAGGGCTTGTTAACAAAACCCCAGCTATTTAAAGAGATCCTAAATCAAAGTCATGTTGTTTTCTGTAATATTCTCATTAGACAAGGCATTTTTGAAAAGACATTAATAATAAATCATGGAGAAAGAGGATTTTAAAATTGATATTTTTAGAATTCAGTAGCTGTAAAGAGGCATAAGAATAGAAAAACAGAATAACGAGATAATAAAAATACAATTGAATTGAATACAGGATAAAGTACAGATAGCAGCTAAAGCACAAATGGGTGTCAGTAGCAGCTAATGAGAAAGAAAACAGAGAAGATGTAGAGGAGGATAAGGGAAGAGAGAATGGGAGAAGTTATACGAGGTGAATTCTTCTCTTCTCCCAGACAAGAACTGTAACAGAAGAGGTGGGGATGAAACAATGCACGCAAATCTGAAGGATGACCTTCAGTCAGCATCTCGGCAATAATCAGACATGGGCCGTGTTTGGGCTGCAGTCGGGAATGCTGCACACAGTGCAGACGTCTGAGTTAACCAGAGAGGTATGAAGATGAGGACTGGTAACAGGACAGCTGTGCCAGCACTGAGACCAGAGCAGGTTTTAGAGCCTACACTGAACCAGCTGTAACTGCCCCCGCTACATTACTATTTGTTCCTGATCTGGCTACTTTAAAGATAGTTTGCTCTAGCGCATGTAAGCTACAAAGCACACCTTCGGCAAGCGTCTAGATAGCCTTTGACAGGGAAAAGGGGAAGAGCAGGACTTGAAACGAAGTTAAGGAAACGACTTACAGGACCCAAAGGACCCTGGAACTGGCCGAGCGCCCACCACGGAGGCACTCAGGATGAGAAGCCGTGCTGCAGCAAGGCACTGCCCGCAAGTTGAGGGAAAGGAGAGCCCAGCACCGGCTAAACGCCGAA
Source organism: Chauna torquata (assembly GCA_013399475.1). Taxonomy (NCBI): domain Eukaryota; kingdom Metazoa; phylum Chordata; class Aves; order Anseriformes; family Anhimidae; genus Chauna; species Chauna torquata. The sequence continues at coordinate 158,943 of VXAL01008058.1, read as the reverse complement.
AGGGGCTCTGCATCGTACAGGTGCGTGCTGGACTTTTAAACCACAGTACCGCTCCTCCTCAGCGCAGCGCGACGCGAACAAGAGATATCTGTCGCACACAAACGAGGCCACGGGTTCACGAAACACTAAAGGCTGCCTTATTTCGAGTTCCCGTCACATGCTACCAGCAGGTCCCCTCAAGCTCCAGCATCTACCGGAAACTCCAGCTGGAGATTTTAACGCAAAACACCCTTTTTCCTTAGTAGAAAAATACGGGAATCGGGGGGGGGGATGTCNCCGCGGGCGGCGCTCCCCCCCTGGCCGGCACGGAGAAGCTCCCGCCAGGCCCCGGCAGCCCGTACTCACCCAGACGCAACGGGAAGGCGCCCGGCGGGCCCCGGCCCGGCCCGCCCGCTGCTGCTGCGCTCCGGACGCTGGCGCTGCCCCTCGCGGGCGGGGGGCGTTAAGCGGCGCGGCGCGCCCTCACCCCACCCTTCAGGTAAGACGCAAAAAACAGGCGGCTTGTCCCCATCGGGCTACCGTAAGGGCCGCCGGGCCGGGCGCTGCATGTCATGTGACCGAAAGAGGGCGGAAGCGGCTCCCGCCGGTGCCTCATGTGCGGTACAGCCGGAGGGCATCCATTTTTAGTGAGGGAAGGCGGGCGGCGCGCAGGCGCGCTGGGAGGTGGCCGTAAGCCGCGGCGCAAGGTCACCCGCGGTGTCGCGGCCTGAGGGCCGGGCCCGGCGGCGGGTTGGTGCGGGGGGGGCTCTTGCGGCCTGCTTACGTGTTTGAGCTTTGGTGGATTAATATACTGTTGTAATGCGGAGACGTGAGGTTCTAATTATGTGTTAAGCCGTGGAAAACCTGCCTCAGAGCGTCGGGAACCTGGCGTACTACCCTCACACGCCAGGGCACAAGGCCAGCCACTGCAGGGCACGTTTTCTGAAAGATTGGTAGCCTGGCTACGGTTAAACAGCAGCCACACACTTCAGAAATTTCAGCCCCAGGTTAAGCTTCACAGAGGGCATTCCATGATTTCATGTAATTAGCATGATGTAAAATTTGTCAGCGACTGTGGTTGACGGGATCCTAGCGCAGAAAGCACAATATCCCTTTCCCGTTACAGCTACACACACTGCGGCCAGCACAGAGCCCTCTCCTCACCAGGCCGGTGTAGCAGTTGGAGGGCCTCATGAGGTGCTCCTGCCTGAAACTGCCTCTCAACTGAGGCTGCCTAAGACCAGCTCTTCCCTTGTGGTGGAGGTCACTATCGATTTTCCAAATCCATACAGAAAAATGAAAAATGCTATTATATGGAACAGATGATGTTTTAAACAAAAAAAAGCTTCCACTTTTTACTGTATTTTGATTAATAGTCACAATTATGTTTTAGAGATCAAAACAAGCAGCAATGCCAGAAGCATTGAAGTGTATATTGATCCATGGTCTGCAACTTGCTAATTCAGTTCTTACAAATGCCAAAAGCACTGTTTCACAGAGGCAAGTGATCTGAAATACGATCTCTTACTAGATAAAAATAAAAGCCATATAGCATTGTAAGTTACACATTATTTGTCTCCAGATATATGATCTTACGTTTGGCCTCCTCGGAACACAAATTGTTGGCCTGAGCACATCTTACCAGGCAATCCCCATCAGTCTGCTGGTGAGAGTCCTGCTCGCTTTTACCACTTCTCCAGTCTCTGTATTTTTTTTTTTTATTATTTATTTACAAACTATCAGTAAGGATTTTGTCTTTAAAAAAATGAAAATATAGAACATCTTGAAGCACACTAGAAATGCAGCCCTTCACCCATGACTCCCCACATGTCTACCTAAAGCAGGGCTTGGGCAAGGCCCAGGGCCTTGGGCTGGAGCTTGGCTGTCGCACCTGGACCTGCATGCCAAGGGCACAGGTGAGCGGTGCAGGTGTGCCCAGTGCCCTGTCAGCCAGCCTTCATCTTCCTAGCTTTTCCTCAATGTCCTCACAACCCTTTCTCCTGTACTATTTTTTGTCAACATCAACTTGCCACCTACATTCTATGCTTCATGAGTATGAATCCATTAGAAAATACGGACGTGAGCAGTAGAAGGACATGGCTCAGTTGTTCCAGGTGAAAACCACTTTTTGTCACCAGCCCATCACCGTACCCCGTGTAGAAATAAGCCTAGGAGGAAAGGTTGGGCATGCAGCAATACAGCTTGTGTATCTACACTAAAGGGCTAGACTTCTAGAGTAGCCTACATAGGATAGAGAGAGGTGGTCTTCCTGAGGGCAAACTCCACCTCCTGTCTTTTAATCAGATGACACTACTGACAGATGTATATTTAATATTATGCATAGGTAGTGGAAAAATCATTAGCACTAAGAGGAACTAAAAAAACCAAACACGTGAAGTAGGTGTTTTGTTTAGTCAAAATATTTTTATTTGGTTGTATTTAGCAGAAGGCCCCCTCCCCTTTTTTTTCTATTGTTTTCTCATTATTTCCGATTTCTCATGCTTCCATTCTTTCAGTACAATGTGTTAACACTTTGTGCCTCTTCAGCACCTTCCAGTTAAGGCTCTCAAATTATTTACAGACACAAGTTAACTAACCCTCACAACAACCATTAGCAATAGAGAAGTAAAATGATCTGCATCTGCAGAGAGAAATTAAGATAAACTTTTTCAAAATTTTCTTTGACTTTCAGTGTCCAGCTTGTATGATGCTGGGCCTGATATCTGTCCCTGCAGTTGTGAGTGTTTCATGCATTTGAAAGAAAGCCCAAGTTTGAGCACTCAAAATGTAAAGCCATTTATGAAGATTTTTCTTTAGTAACTTGTTGAAGGCCACACGATAAGTGAGCAGCAGAATCCAAAACTGGGAACAATACATAACTTCCAGTTACCTGGAGCACTATGGTCAACTCTTACGCTGGGACCCCCAGCATACGAAAGACATGGACCTGTTCAAGTGGGTCCAGAGGAGGGCCACAAGAACGATCAGAGGACTGGAGAACCTGTACTACAAAGTCAGGCTGAGAGAGTTGGGGTTGTTTAGCCCAACTAAAGAGAAGAGAAGGCTCCAGGCAGACCTTGTAGCGGCCTTTCAGTACTTGAAGGGGTCCTACAGGAAAGATGGGGAGGGACTTCTTATCTGGGAGCACTGCAAAAACTACAAGGGGTAATGGTTTTAAACTATAAGAAGGCGATTTAGATTAGGTATTAGGAAGAAGTGTTTTACTGTGAGGGTGGTGAGGCACTGGAACAGGTTGCCCAGGGAAGTTGTGGATGCACCATCCCTGGAATTGTTCAAGACCAGGTTGAATGTGGCTTTGGGCAGCCTGATCTAGTGGAAGGTATCCCTGCCCATAGTTGGGGGGCTGGAATTTGATGGTCTTTAAGGTCCCTTCCAACCCAAACCATTCTGTGATTCTATGATTGTGTGCTATACTATAAGACATAGCACTTTGTAACTTACTTTGACTTTAAAACTACAATCCATTCCCTTCTCCTTACACATTATCCTCTACTAAACATTTCCAGCAGGCTTCAATGTCAGGTACTTATATTCTGCATTTTGCAAGTAGGTTTTACAAGATTGTCTCCACAGTCATTAATTGTATACAGTATACAATGCCTTTGTTTGACTGCAGTGAGAATGAGGAAAAAAAATCCTAACAAGCAACAGGTGTAGATTTTATCTTTGAGTACTTAAAGAAGCTTCAGAGTTTATGGAAAAATCTAACAAGTGATTGTCTTAAAGACAACATCTCCATCCCCAAACTTTGTTTAAATGGAAGACTGAATATTAATTTCACATTAATACCTTCTCATCAGTAGTGCATCCGCATAGAGAGTCTTCATGAAAACCTGCAAATTCACAATTATACCTTGCAAACAGAACTACCGTAACTGTTCAAGCTAACAATACTTTTAAAATATTCATTCAGTTCATGTAATTGGTATCTTCAAGTAACCTCCATCAGAAGATACGGACATGAAACACAGATGAAACCGTTTCATAGCTAGGTTAACACTGGAAATTCAAACAGACAAACATAATGCAATTATTTTAACAGAAACAATATAAAATTTCACTGGCTTAAAAAAGATCTAAATGAGAAATATTGGTTATTTCAATGAATTGCTAGACCCTACATTTAAAATGATACATTTACAGAACTCTTCAGATGAATTAGGCTTCTTCTATAACACTAAATACTGGAATTCTTGTAATTTGTGCAAGTATTAAAAATATTAACATTTTAAATGTTAACATTACAATTTTAAATAGCCTTGCAAGTGCAATGTTACAAATATTAAAAAAAAAAATCAGAGCTACAATTTTACATAAGTTATATGAGTAAATGAAAGTGCTTTTCAAGTATTTGTGTTCATTTACAGTTGGATTCTCTTGTTAAGTCAGTGCTCAGTGGTACAATCTAAATATCAGTCTTGTTTCAATTTTGGATGCATGAATTTAACTGGATGGAATAAATGAAATTTGAAGGAATGTTTGATAAATATTTAAAAATGGAATATCATTTGTGATAAATATTTAAATGGAATTTTAATGCAATATTAAAAAAAATATAGAGATTACTTGCTGGAGGCTGTGTGATAACCTGATAATGCCATGTGAGCTCTTGAACCATACAGTAATTGTAAATTCCATCAATTTTTAAAATTATGGTATGTTAAATAGTTGTTCTTCAGTAGAGACAAAAATAGATGGTCACAATAAAGGCCCAATACTGTCAACTTCTGAAGAATTTAAAAGATCTCACAATTGTGTCAAAAGCATGGAGTCTAAAGATTTTCCTACACTTACAATTAGTCAGCATTTAGACAACTCACCCTGGAGAACACAGCTAGTGCATGTCAGCACTGTAGTGTCTATCCAGTGCTCCCTTTTTGGCTAGTCACATTAGTATTGCAGTGATGAAAAAAGACTGTATTCCTTTTTCCCAGCCCAAGGAATGGTGAGCTAAGTGGGGAAATACTTGTTCATTAGACAAGAAAACCAAACCAAAACAACCCTAAGTTAATCGACACATATTTAAAAGTGCACTGAAAATATTTCCTATCGAACCCTATCTTTCGTAAGTGCCAGATTTTTATCTTAAATTATACCCACTTTGAACATCTATAAGCTGATATTAGAGCATTTTGTTTGTCTTGCGGTTTGAAAAGCACATGACACAAAGCAGCATTAATGTCCTTCATTAAAGATCTGGCAATGCCACAGATTTTATCATGAAGATGCAGCTTAGAGATGACACAGTTCTGGAGAAGACCCTGCAGACTGCCGTTACAAGCTTACTTCAGCAAAGTGCTTTGTCATTTGCCAAAGACAAAAGACAAACTGTTGCCCTACCTCACCACAGTGCTGCACTGGCAATTTAAAATTTTCTTTCCAGATGCAGTTGGACTTTAATAAATTATAGCTCTTCAAAGTTAGGCAATTGTAATAACAGCAGCGTTTCATGTTCCATCAAGAGTGGCCATTGTTTAGACGGGTCTCTTCATGCAGACCTGACAGCGGCTGATGATGTTTTCTAGTTCTCCTGCTTTCAATGTCTGTGGCAGAGGTTTCCTAAAAGAAAGAAAACAAACATTTACTTTTTTGTTAAAAAACAGGGAGAGATGATGAAACTTTGGATATGGAATTACTGACACCGGTATTCAAATCCTTGGCTCACTTAAGGTCTCTGTGCTACAGAATGACCATAAACATGACAAAGGGGGATACCTAATCTGACGAATTGCTGGGCGAGACCCTACGTGTTATGTGGGCAGTTAGTGGCTTCTCAGCCATCTGCAGCACAGATGTAGTGTGCATGGATGCAGGAAATGGGGGTGAGGCTGCTGGGAAAGTACAGTTTACCTGAACATTCTTCTTGGATTTAGTGATGCCAACCAGAAGCTGTAGGAGTTTGTGTAGTAGTTGCACGTCCCCCTGCCATGGCACTCTATGAATGGGATGGCTCGAAATTCTTCCAGACATGATCCAGGAGATGCCAGTGCTTGGCCAGAAGCTTCGGAGCCAGCACTTGTATACTGTAACCACCAATACATTTTATATGAGAACTTGTATATCAGCATTTAGTAAACTGCGGGCAAAAAATAAGTCTCTAGAACATACCATATATTTTGTGCTGTATCTTGGACAAAACAAAAATCATTGTAAGTCTGATTAAAACTAATCTATGCTGTAGCACAGAAGCCTGATGAAAATTCAAGCAGTAGTTATAGTGCTAATAGTTATGCTATTTCTAAGTTCTTGCAAAGGCCTTTTTCTGCTCTGTGAAAAGGCATGAAAATATAGCCAGTACAAAGACTAGAAAGTAGCTGGCTTCCATCCATTTGAGGGCTACAGTAACTGAATTACACAGAAGCCAAATCCCATGTTTTGTGCGCGCTCATATTTTTTGTTACATCAATTGCTTCTCCAAACACAAACAGCAAAGAAGGTGTTTTCCTTCTCTGATATTGGTAAATGGTTGTAGAAATAGCTCTAAAATAACTTACGACTGCAAAAAAATTTGCTAGAAAAATACCATTTCAATTTGCTGATGTCTGAAAAAGCAATAATTTTAGCCAGATGCTGCAAAAAAACCTCTCTCTTTTCCAAGATGTTTATTATTACTTAGGGCCAAATCACAGGAGAGACAACAAATTTCACAGTAGATCTAAAAGAACTTTCCATCATGCAAAAAAATACAGAGCTGCAAGAGGGGTTTTTAGTTCTTTTACCCTCATTTGCTGGCATTCCTATGGCGTGCCACAGGCATGGATAACAAAGGTGAAGTGCCACAGCTCCTAGTATAGATACATCCTGATTCCCATACTTAGCTCTCACCTTACAAGGACATTATGAACTTTCTTTACTCATATCTCATTATGGCATCAAAATTGCTGAGGCAGTCCTTTGTAGAGAGTGCACTGCATTTGTTTTGATTTTAGCTTTCTATGGAGTTTGGCCATAAGATCTGATTTATAAAAGAACTGCCAGGCATAGCAGTGGGTAGCTTATTTCTGTGTATCTGCCATCAGGACTGGTTTAATCACTCCACTCCCCAAACCTGTGCTTCCTAGAGCTTAGCATAATGCATAACAGTATGCAGTTATTTTTGTCAGACTAAAATCCTATGGTTTTCCTTTCATCATCTCCCCTTTTCTTTCTGCCATCTATTTTTGAGGACAGATCAGAATAGTTGTTCCTATGCTTCTGGCATCAAATAAGAGTTAATAGAATTATTGTCTAATTCTAGGCAAAGAAAAAAATTATTAATTATTAAGACACAAATGCAGTAAGAGCAGATGAAATGCCGTTGAAAGCGAGTGGAGAGAAAATGAGTGGAGACAAAATGAGTATTTCCAGTCTTTTTATCCTTACCATAACAAAAGAAAAACCCTTCCAGAGAGATATCCAGCCTTCTGGGCATGCAGGAACTACAGTTGTTTGGCTGTGAACTGCTATTACCATTGCAGGTCCTTCGCAGACAATGCATCTGTAAGAAGCACACATGCATTCTGTTCAGAGGTAAGGGAAAACATGGAAGCAGACAAAAAACTGCATCTGCTAGGATACTGGCTATCTAATGGCAGGGCTTACTACAAATGTTGCAACTCACACACACTTTCTCTGTTTAATAAGGAGATAAGTAAATTGAAGGTAACCCAAATACCTGCTTTGCAATGTCTACTAGACAAAAACTGGTAAAAGATGGGAATTAATGCCAGAACATTTGACCTTCCTAATACTGCCTTTAGCGAAGTAACAAGCTGAATTTTTACCTTATTCATGTGTTCATTACTTACGTTGCTATGGTTAAATCAAAAGTTCTGTACCTTTATTGGCTAAGACTTCTTTTTAAAGAAGTCTTCATTATTTTCTAAAAGAAGAAACTATGAAGCTGAGCTACTAGATTGCAACAACAGTGTATGTCAGGCTAGAAGGAAGAATGCAAAGCCTGCTTCCCCCATTTTTGATTTTGCTACTCTCGGTTTTTCATATTTTAGAGCTTTCCCCCTTAAGAGGCTCTTCATCCTTCTCAGCTGACCTAAAGCACCTAGAAAGGGCCACATTTTCACAAGGGTGAAATTTTACTATGTTTCATAGTAGAGGGTCTTCAGCCCCAATTTACAATGTTCTTCACCAACTGCAATAAATATATTATATGTAATTGGAAGCAGAACTTGATTTGTACTGTATTCCAAATATTGAAGCTGTCGTAATGTCATTTTAGCCTGTCTCTAATATATATGACAATAGCTTAAAAATATATATATATGTATATATTTATATATATAGATTATATCTATCTATCTATATCTCATTGCAATCGGTAGGACTGTGTGCTCTTTTCTCATGTCAGCTGTGCAGATTAAGCCGGTGGTGATACCTTAACTTTTCTTAGGGTATCGCTGAATATCTGACATATTCAGGTGAGTAATCAAAAATCAGGCAATTAAAAACAGTGTTTGTACTTACTGAGCTGGGCAGGTCTTGCTCTAAGATCTGTTGTTCAAAACAAGTTAGACTCTGTGTGGCTGCAGGCCAGAAGAACTAAAATTCTTCAACTCTTACCTGCTTATATGGGGCTCTAGTGCTCTGCCAGAAATCGGTGCCATGTCTACTGGCATTGCTGTTGCAGTTGACAGCCAGTATGAATAGTCATTGCGAGAAGCAAAGCTACAAACATCATTGGTGTTACAGAATAAGAATGGCATAGTGGTAAATCTCTGCAAGCAGCTACCAGCTGTTCCTAAAAGACAGAAGAGGAGCATTTGCGACAAATAGATTACATTCAGCACAGCAAACAGAGGAGACCCTTGACGGGATCCAGTCTACTACAGTGAGAATTAAAATAATTGATAACTGTAAAGAGAGAAGTGTCTATACAGTGGAATTATATGAAAACAAAATACTTATGGCATAAATATAAATATGTATATAAAAAAATAAGGGCTTAGAACAAAATCTGTTAAAAATAACATTTTATTGAATGATATCAGTCCTTGACACAGTGGCAGGGATTCAGCTACCTAAACACAAGCTTCTGGTACCATTTTTGACACCCTATAGCATCCAGTTTGGCCTCCAAAAAGCAAGATTCGCTCCCAGATCCTGTAATATTACTATCAGCCCTACACAGATATGGACATTTGTGCTAGACATCTATCTGTAAGTAGCTGAATTCCTCCTGAAAAATGTGTAGTGGGAGCAAAAGGGAGTATAGGAGTGCAGGAAGGAAAGATGTCTTTCAAACCATGATTACTGAATTGACTCAGAGCAGGAGACCACTCTGTAGACTGATGGCTGGAACCAGTGTTCATCTCAGATACACTGAGTTTGGTTTCATGATGACAACTTAGCATTACTGCACTCTGCAGAAGGTGATACGAAAATTTTACTAATACAGTACCAAGGTCTTGTCCATGCGCTCGTTCATTTCCTTGTACAAAAAGCAGCGAATAGCCCACATAGATCTGTGATGTCCCAGGTGGGCATGAAGGAATCTTTGTTGATTGACTATGCCGGGTAAAGATAAAACCTCTTCTTGTTGGACCAGTGATGATAGCACCTGGTGATCCAGGTAATCCCTGTAGACCAGGAAAGCCAATCAGTCCAGGTTGTCCTGTGGAGGGGAAAAAAATATGACTGCAAATATCGTCATTTTGTTTGAATTCCTACTTTACTGAAATTAGTGGAACCACTTGAAAAATAAACAAAAAAATCTGAAAATTGAAGATGGATAGTATTTGTTGCTGGATGTATTAATTCCTTCAGACCTAGCTCAGGTAGCTTTACATTGCATCATTTTGTGGAATAGTGAGATATTTTAAAGAATCATGGCCACTTTTACCAAAAATGGCTGTAAAGTAAAATCATTTTGTGGTGATTCACTAAAAATATTCAGTTCCATTTTGATGTCCTGTAAAGGCACACTAATACTTAGGGATTTGAATGGAGCACAGTCAAGGCATACTTTTGTAAATTATTATTTCAGTTATGAACATACATCTGTTAAAAGCTAAGCAACTGTACTGTTGGCCCTAAAGCTGCTGCAAATGTTACAGAATCTCCATATATGCAAAAGGAAGGGTTTACAGAAATTGGAAATACAGTTTCTGTAGATTCAGTAGTAGCAGTCAAACAGTGATGTCCGCTTTCCTGTACCTCTTTGTCCTGGAAATCCCCTGTCTCCTTTTGGACCAGGCAGTCCTGGTTGACCTGGATGACCAAAACTTCCTGGTAGACCTTTTACTCCTTTAGGTCCTGAATTGTAATCAAGAAAAAACAGATTAATATAGCAGTAGTTATTCTAGATTTTAATAGCTGTTAATACATAAAGTTAAAATCCCTATGTGAATCTAGCTGTGTTAGAATAAAAACACCAGCACAAATTTCCTAAGTTTTGAGACCGTCTGTAGTGTTACTGTTAGAGTATTTCACATCTGGAAGATGACAATGAACTACTAAACGTATTGCAGAAAAATATTATTGTCATAAAGAACATTTACATAAATCAAAGCAAATAGCTTTTTCTTTTAGCATGTGTTATATAATAGGAATATTTCAAAAATACAGCAACGGGCCATAATCATCTTGGTCACAGTTCATAATTGCATAAATAATGTAGCTCCTTTGTAAAGCAAATTTAAGGAAAACGTAAAAGAACAATTTTTTAGGGCCTGCTTTGTTATGCCTGAGGGAACTCTGTCATTTCCAAGCGTGGCATGTCTTCTGGCAGGCCCAGGACCCTGAGGAGCTCCCTCCTGGGCTGGAAAGCTGTGGTGTGAGAAGGGTGGCTGAGCAACCAGTACACATCCATCTCATCCTACCTCCTTCTTGTTCCCTCATTCCTCACAGCTATGGCAGGCTTCACTTCTAGTGGAGAAGCAGCCAGTCTTTCCTTCCCCTTGCCAGCCCTAGACTAGGATAGACACCATCGCTTTGTAGCACACCTAAAGTACTTCTCTTACCTGTGGTAATTTTCCCCTGGAAATGAGAAACATTCTGAGGATGGTTCTGCTTGTATGAAAATGGTGAATGTTTTGACCAAAGTTTATTTTTTATACCATTATTTTGCTTAGCCTTATGTTGAGGGAACAAATTACCCATTTGCTGACTGAAGGGGTGGTGGGCAGATGGAATGGGACGGGTTAAGAATACAAAGTTGCTGACAATGCACCAGGAGCTATTTTTCAATACTGAGAAGTATTTTTAAAAACGTGTTAATTTTCTATGCAGAAGTACGTTTTTCTGCCAAATCAAAGTGTTCCATCAAGTGAGACACACAAACATGTACAGAGATAAAAACATAAACCACCTTGCAGTCCAGGAATCCCTTGAATTCCTTGATCACCTGGAGTTCCTGGGACTCCAGGCAGTCCAGGAGGCCCCTTGCTTCCTGGGACAGAGAATATTCTTCCAGAGACTCCAGGTGGACCTAGCAGCAAAAATATAATGAAGAACTGGTTGCTCTCTGTTAAAAACAAACAAGCAAAACAAAATTAAATAACAACAACAACAAAAATCAAGCAAAGTTAGCTGGGATTAGAATGAGAAGAGTTGCAACAACAGTTACCACGTTGGCCCTTTGGTCCCCTTGGCCCTTCTGCACCTCCTGGTCCAGGGGGTCCTTGATTACCCTTTTCTCCTAAAAAGGAAAATTGGAGATATGTCCTTCTGGTTTGAAATGTCAAAACAACTGTCAGACTTTCAGAGCCTTATTTAAGAATCTTGTATGATCCACACAACCTTCCCAAAGAGTAACACAGTCCATAGACTCATTCAAAATATGTGTGCACTTCTACCTCTCTTTTGTTACTCTACAATTTATAGGTCAAGTGCAGTCAGTTTAAAAGAATTTGTTTCCATGCTTATCTCCCTATAACACAGTTCAACTCCCTTCAAATCCTCCTGTCAGTTACACTGATGACTGTTGGGAGGGTTGTAAAGTTTTGCAAATGTTTGAAACTTAATAAGCAATTCTTTTCATAGTTTAAAATATGAGGTTACATCCAGGTTATTTTCTGACAGCTCTGTTGGGAGAAAAAACAAAACAAAACAAAAACAAAACAAAACAAAAAATCCTTTTATCAAGGCATGAAATTTGACTAAGTGAAGAAATGAGGGCTTTCTGCTTAAGAAAGTATAATTCCTGTCTGTACAGTGACTTTTCAAATTAGAACCACAAATTTAAAAAACACAATTAGGATGGAATACAAAGTTGTGGGTTAAACAGCTAGTGACAATTTTGTATCACTGTAAATTATGTAATTGAAAATGAACATACTGGAGTGTTGCAGACCTATATCAGATTTAAATCACTAAAAAAGTCTCAATTAAAAGGATTTTTAACCAGCTGCTGATGCAACTCACCCTTAGGAATATGAAATTAATAAAGCCAATAAATTTTACAGTTTGTCTGCTGATAAAGTGGTGAGTGAGATCATAATTAGGACTATTCTTCTGGCAAGCAGATGACCCAGCGCTTTGTATTGTAATTACGATTAAGTGTTCTCAAGTTCTATAGTTAAGAGGTTGCCAAAAGTCACATCTTCTAGTAGTGGTGTGACATTTCTAATTAGCAAACCCAGTCCCAATGTCTTTATACATCATTAGTCACTGCAAAGCCCTAAGGATAAATGTGTTTTGAAGTTGCCTGGAATGGAGACAATTGAAGTTCCAGCCCTTCTTCACTTTAACATCAGTTTGTCCATACTCAGAGCATCTAACTCAGAGAAAATGCTCCCTTAGCGAATGCTTTCATTTATAGCTGATCTACATCTTGCTCTTGATGGAAAAACCTCATGTCTCTAGGACCTGACCTGGTAGGTACTATTACACGTACTATTACAACATAACATGTAAGTGATTGTATTTGGCACATAGAAGCGTACGTAATAAATATATGAATACCTTTTACACCTGGGAATCCAAGAAATCCAGGGTCCCCTCTAGCACCAGGATAACCTGGTCGACCTTCTATTCCCTGCAAATCATACAACATCAATAACAAACAGGAAGCAGTATATGCACACTATGAAGTACATTTCCTTTTTGTTCAGAATATTTGAAGCATTATGTCCAAAGAATATGCTACAACTAAAAGTATTTGCTCCATTTGTGTGCATGTTAGAAATAGTTATATTATTGTTAATATTAGTTCTGTAATACAAAATAGCCAAGGAAATGACATGCCAGAAATACCCAATAATTTCTTTTTTGTCCATTTAAGTCTATAAAAACTCTTTTTCGTATCCATTTTAATATAATTTCTCTATTACACATTTGTTTTCCTCTGGGTGTTATTTTCATGGTATGAGAGAAAGTAACAACTCAGTAAGAAACAAGTAGCATTCCTTTCACTGACTTTTGGACCTGGAGGACCACTGTCACCCGTTGGACCTGTTGGCCCTGGTATGCCATCTGCCCCTCTAACACCTTTGTTTCCTTTCACGCTGGGAGTGGGAAGACCAGGCGGTCCTTGAAAACCAGGAGCACCTGTATAGAAACAGAATATGTAAAGACCACTGCCAATAGCATTTCACATACATTACATACAAGACCGTACAATGTTCAGCAACTCTATAATGGTACTTCATGTTTACTGTCTTGGTGATTCCCAAGGAAATATACCCATTAAAAAAAAATCAACTCATTTTTCTCTAGCCTGTTAATTTAATCTGAGATCAGAGCTGAGTTCTTGCAATCTTCTATAGCGCTACAGTTTTTTTAATATCCTTCTGTTGTAGTTACGCTTGGAATAACACATGATATCTCACTTCTTTCAAGTTGGATTTCAGCTGCCCTACAGATTGCAGCAGAAGAAAGCAAAATTGAGTGGACTGAAAAAACTTAGCATCATTTTAATTTGCATCATACTGTATAGACCATCCTGCTGTTTGCAATGGTAACATTGCATCAATTGGTAAAGGAACTACCTGTTTAATTATGAAGCTCTCTGGGGAAAACCCCCCTCAATCTTGAGTTTTGGACAGGCCAAATTTTGTTTTCAATTATCAGTATATCCTTTCAGATAAATAAGGAGTAATAACAACACACCTGGTCTTCCATCTGCGCCAGCAATGCCTCTATTCCCTTTTGGGCCAGTAATCGCCATGCCTGTTGCACCTTGAAATCCAGGGAACCCCACTAAGCCAGGAGGTCCAATGGGTCCTTGATCACCCCGATGACCTTTCATACCTGGTGGCCCAGGAAAACCAGGCAGCCCCATGTCCCCTTTGATTCCTGTAGAGTATGAATAATACTTTTGGGAAGAGCTGTCACGATAGTGAGATGATAGCTTTTAGAAACAGGACTACACATAATATGTGCATTTACTATACTGCAAAGGTGGAGTTCAGCCTTTGTTTTTAGTACAAGTCCCCAAAGCCACCTTACTGCTGTCAAGCAAAATGGTTGTGAGAAGACATGACACACTGCACAGTAGTGTACACACCACTTTTCTTTTAAAACTCCACTTCAGAGTTTGCTCATACAATGGAAGAAACTTGAAAGAAGGTTAGAAAGACCAGAGCGGGGAATATTTCTTGATGCAGCAGTACAAGAAATGCTAGTTTGAACATCAGAACTGGCAAATCCTATTAAACTAAATTCCAGATAAAAGCATCAACATGAGTACTGGAAAATAAGAGAGAATTCCAAATGGATTTTTTTTAAGGTTGATCTTAAGAGTACATGGCCTGTATATGGAGGGAGAATTATTATTAGTTTTTCTTTTTTAAGCAGATCAATGGATTTCTATCAGTACCATAAGTACAATACAAAACCTAAAACATGGGAAGAGTGCCCTCCCACCCCCGCAGTCAACCATTCTCCTTGTGAATGCATCAGTAAAAAAGGGGAGGTGAACTAAGTTAAAATGCAACCATTGTAGCTTTCTTACAGACTATGCTTAGTGTTCAGCAACATCATCTGTTTCCATTAGAACATACTCTGTTAATCAAATTATGTATCAAACTAAAATTTCAAAAGCTCTAGAATCTGTATACCATATTCTCAAAACCACAAAAGTTAGTTCCCTTATCTTCCCTTTTACAGTAGTCTTAACTTTGCAAGCAAGAAATCTTGACATTTAAGATATAAAACCAAATCATTGATCATAAGCACAGAATCACTCCTTATTTCCTCTGACACTCTAAGTGCCATTTTAAAATGGCAAAAGCAGGAGGTGTCTTAAAGATGAAGATGATGATTCTGGTATTTAAAATGAAGCTTCTGCTTTCTGAAAAGACAACTCACCTCTACGACCAGGAACACCTCGAAGGCCAGGGATTCCTCTGCCTGGTGCCCCTACAAAATGTTACGTCATATTATACTCAACAGCCCTGAATAATTGCTAGAAAACATCACAGTTGTCTAACATTTCATACATTTCTTCATAATTCACTGAATCAAAACAGATTTTATTTATATATAAAATATCTGTTATTGGTTATTTTCCATTGTTTCTATCCAGAAATACAAATGATATTTGTAAGTTTTTCTTTAAAGTGGGAATTCTTATTTACCAGTTGTATTTGAGGCACAGTCTATAACAATAAGCTTTGTCTTTTTTCAGAGGAAAAAGCAGGATAAAAAGCTGTATTTAAGTTAGTTAATAACAAAAATAAAAGAAAAAATACGTACATACCTATTAAAAAAACAGTTACTCAAAACTTAATATGNTTTTAAATACTAACATACAAAAACATTTTCATTGTAAAACATGAAAACACTTTCTGTCAGAATTCAGTAGAGGACTATCTGTGGACACTGGTGACATCAGGAGTGGCATTTAAGTGAAAGATTTTACAGCTCAAGGCCCAGGTTGTGGAAACACTCACTATTCATGTCAGTAAACATGGTGATTCCTTTCATCCTATTTCTGTGTAACAGCTGAGACTCCTCCTTTAAAAGGATTTTGGTTCTCATAATTTCTTTGAGATGAAACACGTAAGAACCGTGCAATACTTAGGCTCTTGCAGACATTAACATTTTAAGTGTAAATTATGACAAATCACATGCATAACAGAGGAGTGACATGCATTTGGTTGTTAACAGCATGTGCAACAATTACATAGAAAACCAGCGAACTATGTAAAATTTAAAAGCCTTCTACTTAAAAACACATCTTTGGCTCCACAGAAGCTCCTTATTAATCCTTCCCAAAAAACCCTTATCAGTCTAAGCGAGGGGAAAAAAAAAGTTTTAAAATAGAATGAAAATATTTCACTGCTGTTACCTGGTTCTCCCTTTACTCCTGGGGGACCAGGCATACCATCCTGACCCTGACTACCTCTTGCACCAACAAGTCCATTTTCTCCAGGGTATCCAACAGCACCTGTGAATTGTAACGGACCACAGTATCATTTTCACTTCTATTATTTTGCACATCAAAGAAAGAAGATACAAATCCTCTTCATCAAAATTTTATTAGTACAGCTACTTCAAGGACAGAGGTAACTATCTTGCTATATAAACATTTGTAAAGAGCAGAATATCATTTTTGTTGAGTTCACTGAACTTCAATGGATTTAGCACTCCCACTATTTCCAGGCATTAACTTCCTGTCTTTCAAAGACATTTTAGGACTCTACGTTTGATTTAACCCATGCTGCTGGGAATCCATACAGGATTACAAATTATTATTACAAATTCAAGTTTTCTGTAAGCAGGGAGTAGATTCTGATCTTTGCTAACTGCTGATTAGTCAGGGTAAGTTCACTAAAGACTGCAAAACTACAACATAATTTAGATGAGGATCTGCATATGAGAACATTCAATGCCCTTTTTGAAGGCAATGACTGGCACTGACTTTAATGAAGTTTCCTCTGTTGCTGTGTATTTACACACTCCCTCTTATGTATTTTTTAAATGGTTTAGTCTTTTCTTTTGCTCTAACAAATGACTACAACTCTGTCTTTCCCCTCTTTCCACTCTAATTTCTTTTCTCCTTGTCTAGCTACATCTTAGTTTATTATTCTCTTTCAGGAGGTAAAACAAGCCTTTCCTACTATATATATGGATATCACATCTTGAGAACTCTGGATTGAAAAAAAAAAGAAAAAGCAAGAAGTTTTACAATAGTGAAACAAAATTAAAACCTCTTGCCTCAGCTGAACTGACAACATTGAAAATGGGCTGTTGAAGACCTTAGCTGGAACTGGATAAGGTAAACAGAGCCTTATACCAACATAAACACAGACTGCAACTGTATCAGGTAAATTCTAAAAAGCTCCGAAGAACAAGAACATCAGCTGGCTCATTACAAAGAAAACAACAAACTAGACGGCAGCAATTTGGGAGAGATGCTATATACCGTACCAGGAGGGCCTGTAATGCCCTGTTGTCCAGGGTGGCCCTGCTGTCCTTTAACACCAACATCTCCAGGAGGTCCAACTTTCCCTGTAAGAAGAAAGAGTTTGGGAGAGGAACAGAAGCATTATCACTTGGAATTCAGTTCAGCACTAGGCCCTGAGTGAGTCTGCTAACTTTGCTATCATTTCTACTTCAGACAGCTGGGACAGGTCTCTAGCTGACATAAGCTAGCCTAACTGTGCTGACTGCAAAGGAGCTGTTTAGGTTTACAACAGTTGAATATAAATGTGCCACCCCACCCTGCACAGTTTATTGAGAAATTCTTTTCTTCTAGAAGCATGTCAACACCCCTCCAGAACAAAACATACCTGGGATTCCTGCAACTCCCGGTTCCCCTCTGATCCCACGAGGTCCCGGTACTCCTTTATGTCCTGGCTGACCTTGGGATCCTTTTTCTCCTTTACTGCCCAAAACTCCAGGGGCACCTGAATCTCCCTAAGAAATAGCAGTTGCACACAAACAGGTAAAGAATCACATTACGTTAAATACATTACATGTATATGAACAATGGAAAAATCATACATAATTTTAAAGTTTGAGTATAATCATGGTTCATTATGATTTTCAGACAAAAACCAAAGACTAATCTGAAGTCTTCTTGTAACACCACTGATCCTTTAGACTTGTCTTAGAAACAATCTTTCTTTTATCTACACAAACCAACTTCACTCTTCAGATGTTTTTTTCATAGATTTTCCTCCAATTTTATTCTAATAGCTCCTCTTTTGATAGAAAAATACAATCCTTACATAACAAGCATCTATACAAAATAGTGAAATGTATATTTTTCCTTGAATTCCTACCAACTTGTGCAACAGCAATCCCTTTTTTGATACCCATCTAATAAAGAAACTAAACAGATAATTTAGAAAGATTACAGGAATTATAGTACAGTTTACGGCTTCAACCACATATTTTAGATTATCTCATATGTAAAGATTCCCTGTTGTTCAACAACCAGAATATGTGAAGTAAAATTGTATCCACTTGGTCTAAATTATATTTAATAATATATATTGCTAAGAAAAAAACAGTATTACTAGACTTTCAAAAACCAACAGAACAATTTTAGATCACACTTTTACAGAAAAATAATCTCAGCAAATGCAATTCTTGAAATATTCCTACCGTTGACTTTTTAGGTGCAAATCATTGTTCTTAGTGAATTAGCAGCTTTTACAGAAACAAAGTTATTTCCAAGACATTCCATCTTTACAAATAAGAAATTCTTGCATTAAGAGAAAAATGAAATAGTATTAACTCAAAAATTTCTCCTGAATACTGACATAACAGGATTTTCATAAGTATCATCACTAACATACCACCTACATACCACCTCCTGCAAACTCTGCAACTCTTGCTTACACGTTTTTCTGTTTCAGTTGTCAAAGGCTCTGCTTATTGCCTAATATGACACTGTTTCCATTGTCTTTATACCTTTGGACCAGGTTCTCCTGGGGGCCCAGGAGATGGGTAGCCAGGATCTCCTTTTTCACCTGGAAAGCCACCATACCCTGTTGGACCAGGGTCACCTGATGGTCCTGGAAAGCCTGGAGACCCTTTCTGTCCTTTTGGACCTGGAAAAACACAGATAGTAATAGCATTCTTAAAAGGATCATAACCACATATCACATCTCATGCTTTCTTAACTACTGCTTGTGTTTTCAGATATTCATTCTTCATCAGAGATAAACTAATTTCTACAGTCAGTGATTTTAATTCTAAACATGTTCAAGAGACATTATTACGTTTAACGGTATACAAATTAGAGAAGTTATATTTAATTTATTATCTGTAATTCCAATAGTCAAAGCTTACAAAAAGGAAGTTTTATGATCTCTGGCAGGCATTTGTTTATACAGTCAGGAAGAGCCATTATATGTTGCCATATCCTGACTAATTAATGCCCTAAAATTATTATTTAAGAAGTTATTATAAGCTACACACTGAGATGGCCAGCTGCAATACATTATTAATGTCATGCTCCAAAATTAGAGAGAGGAAGAACTTCATTCTGCAGTTCAAGCAAATGCTGGGCTGGTGAGATGTCTACAGCTACTGCAAAGAATAAATCACAGTCTGAGTAAGTATTGTGTAGTGTGCTTACAGGAACTGCTGAGATCTGTGTAAATGCTTCTAAACAGCTCTACCAATTTGCAACAAGACTTAAGTGAAAATAACCTGGAATTCCCATGTTCCCTTTGTTTCCTGGTGCACCCAGGAATCCTTGTCCTCCAGGAATCCCCGGAAGACCCATAAATCCTTTGACACCTGCAAGATGAAGAAATGAGCGTCATCTTCATGTGTCCAGTTTAGACACTGGCTGACTAGCAGAGCTGTGATGAATACAGAATCCTCTACCTTACACCATATACAATATCAAGTACCATGACAGGGTGTGTTGCCATGACAGGGGCCAGTTTGATTACAAGACAGAAATTTTGACAATTAAGAAATTAGAAATAATTTTAATGTACCTAATTACAGCATCATGATTTCTAGAAAGAAGTTATCTCAAAGAATCAAAAATACAGAATACAGATAAGTAAAGATGTTTTATTAACATTAATTTGAAAAAACAGATTCATTGTCTCAGTCATGGTCAACATGTAGCATTATGTACGAGGGCATGGTGATGGCAGACCAAAACTTTGTGAAATGGCTTAGGTAGCTTTATAATTTACACTGGTTCATTTTAAGACAGCTTTTCACTGAAGACCTGGTAACTTTCAAAATATAAGCCAAACCATGCAGGCTTTCAAAAGGTAAATAGAATCAATCTGAAATATAAAAAGCTTCTGAAATATTTTTGCACACATCTATAATGTTAAACTTTTAGAATTCCTACTGTTTCTTTATAATATTAGGAATCAAATTTCTCTTAAATTTTATAAATACCAATTTTTATTTGCTGGCCTCATCAGCTTTTAGATTTTAAGGTTATTATTTAAATTAATATTATTTTCTATTTACCACCCCACATAATGGTCCATATTTGGAATGAAACAATCATTTAGTGGTAGCTACTATGACTTTCAAATAGCAGCTTTTGAAATTGCTCAGTTTCAGAATTCTCAGAGGAGCTTCACAGTTGATACAGGGAATACAGTGCTGCTGCTAGAGCTGAGTTTATGTGCTAGTGTTGATTAACTTGTTGTTGGGTAATGTTATCTTTACTCTCCATGTGATACAGTAATTTTCAATATACATACTCTGTACCTGGTAGACCAGGTACTCCTTCAGATCCAGGGAGACCTGGGGGACCTTGCACACCTGCATTTCCTTTTTCTCCTCGTAAACCCATTCTTCCTTGGACTCCTAAAACGGTTTCATTTAAAAAAAAAAAAATACACAACAGCATTTTAGAATGTAAGTTTTACATAAAGTTTAAAATTTTATAACTCTTTTAAAACTAATGAAGCCAAAATGGAGCACAGGATTTTTACTTTGCAAGCAAACTCCAGCAAGACACAAGCTCTCAGTTAATGCCTTCTGTATTTCCCATATGGAGACAAAAGGAAGTTTCTGAAAGCTACCACATGAAAAAGTCTACACAAAAAGCCAGAGAGCATCAGTTAAGTATGTACAACTCGTATACAGAGCGTCTGTATCAATATTACACACAAAATAATAATTCTGACAGCCAAATATTTCTAAGCAGACTCAATTTCTTTGCAATCTAGCATCTGGTTGGTAAGCACACTCATTTCTGTGCTCATGGGCTTCTAAATGTGTAAAAACATGATTATATAGGATGTATATATATAAACCTATTACCACTGACATTTTATTACTGATTTGACATTACAATGAGAGGATTTTTAAAGAACATGGACTTTTAAAAATGGAAATAAATGTTCAATGTAATATCCAACTATCCCATAAATAAAAAGGCAGTTACAGTGTTTGGCAATAATTATTTCAAAGCCATGTAAATAAGTAGCAAAATCAGTTTCTTCCATGTGTTCGAGCTCACTGGAACGGCAATATAGATGACAACTCTAACTAGTTTTGAATGACAGAACAGTGAATATGTACCTTTTGAGCCTTGTTCTCCCTTATTTCCAATCCTAACCAAGGTCTCAGATGGCCCAGGAAAACCTTTATCACCTGGTTCACCTTTTGCTCCGAGAAACCCTTTTCTTCCTTTTAGTCCTGGGGAGCCAAAAGAACCTGCAAGAAAATAGTGATATTTTCTGAAGAAACCTGACTAGATGATAGCATATAAAGAAAGCAATTCAACTCCCATCTCTAAGGTCAACAGCATACATAAATATACATGCCCAATCAACAACCTAACCCAGCCTCATAACTACTTGAATCATCAATAAAACATTTATGACCACAGATTAATATTATGAGAAATAATTACGGTCTCCTGCTATGAATATGAATATAATCTTGTAACTGGTAAACAGATATAATGTGTTGAACATGAATGAGACAGAAAAAGCAGGGCAAAAAGTTCTCTCTAAAAGCAAATCACCAACCATTTTCACAAATACCAGTGAAACAGAAAAGGTGGCAATTCAATACAGCTAAAAGAAAATGTTGTCATTCAGTCTGTAGACTGCATAGGGACAGAATTCAAAGATTTACCAAGGCACAAAGAAGTTCTGGTCATCAAATGTACAACACATACTCAGGAGCAATAATATACATTGAGATTGATCACAAGTCTTCTTTAGCATGACAGTTCCTACATTCTTAAGGAATAATGAAGGCAGATGCTATGGTCACTTGCCTCTGATACCCGGGTTGCCTGGACTTCCAGTCATGCCAGGGGCTCCAGGAATTCCTAATGGGCCCATTATACCTGGGTCTCCTCTAGGGCCTGTGGAAATGAAGCAATAGGAACGTATTTGTTAATATTTGATCAGTGAAACAGAACATTACTTTGGAAAACTATGTGTGTGCCTGTCAGTTAAGTGATTAATTGATTCTTTCAACCTTTTTTTCCCCCTCCATTTCTATAACATACTGTAGAAGCAAGTTTTCCAGCTTTTATCCCCCAGGAATGGCACTTACATACAGTCTAATCTGGGTAGTTTGAGGGGTTACTAACAGCTGCAAAGTTCCTATCAATGAATGAAATAATTGAGAGTGACTATAATGTATCTGAGGTATCCACATTGGGCTGGGAGATCCATCACAGGATGTATGGGAAAGACATTCCTTTCTGGCTCAGGAGCTGGAGGCCAGCTGGGACTTGACAGTTTATCTGAAATGACATTAGAAGCCTAGGTTTGCCCTACATCTTCATTGTTAGTTTTACAGGTTGTATATATAAAAAGGTATGTACCATCTCCTTGCAGCAGAATAATGAAGGATTTGAAAACAAAAATCTTTGTTAGAGATAAGCAGCATTACAAACCTGATTTCTTTTAATCTAAAAATCAAGTTTGAACACATTTCAGAAAAACAAAACAAAACAAAACAACTATAGGGATTACCTACTTTAAGTAAAGTCAGCTCTGGTTAACATGACAGAGTTTGATCTGAGTTACAACTCCGACAGACTCAAGATGTGAACTTGTTTTTTCAGAAAAAAGATAGATAGCATTAACAAGCTATCTGTTTGAAAAGGGATGCTGAGTAAGATCTACTAAATACCTTACACTTTCACTATGCTGGGAAGATGCTTTGAATGTTAACTAGTTAGTGTCCTGTTGCAAGGACACTGCTGTACAGAAAAAAATGTGAGGTAGCCTTCTATTCTCAGAATAGTGCTGTAGAAAATTCACTGCTATGTCATGACAGCTTCAAGATGTGCTAGTCATTCAGGGAATGATGATTGACTCGTTTTCCATATAGATCATATAAATCTATATATGAAAGCTGCTAATGGAAAAGTATTTCTGCATCCTCAACTTAGAGTTGACTGCATGTCAGCATGACTGACGCCTTTGTGCAGAGACTGCCTAAATTTCCATGTCAAAACATGTATTTTGGGAATCCTTACCTGGCACACCAGAGATTCCTGGTCTTCCAGACTGTCCCTTGAGACCAGGTAATCCTGTGTTTCCCTGAAGACCTATTAATCCAGGTTCCCCAGGCTTTCCATAGATTCCTGGGATACCCAAGCCAGGAGGACCCAGTTTTCCTTTTGAACCTAGTGAACCTCTTCCTCCTAAGAAAAATATATGACAGTGTATGTATGGTACTTCTTGCTAGAAAATAAACCAGCGTCTCTATCTTGCCATCATGAGTATGAAACTCTTCTTAAACTCTGCCTGTTTGAGGGCTACATAGTATAACATGGAAGGGGAAGGGGAAGCCAGAGTAGACAAAAACAAAACACCCCAACAATTCTACATTCATCCTCCAAACACTCTGAAGCATGCATTTTCATTCCCCACCAGGACGAAAAAAAGTCCTTTTGAGATCACTTATAGGAGAAGAACTGAGCTGGGTGCCTGAGAGTGTTCCTCTTGGAACAGAAATCATATGCAGTATATGCAGGTAGTTTGCGTCCCTGAGCTGGTTTTTCACACAGCAGAGTCTCTTCCTCTGTTTTGTTTCTTTATCAATGGCATTGCACCAAGTTCAGCCCCATATAAGAGAGACGACAAACAGCCTTTTTCCTGGGAAATTTGGGCCCATTTGTGATTACTCTTTGTGCTGTATAATGCAATCTGAATCTTAATCCATCTTAATCAGTGCATGTGTTTCCTCCAATCCACAGACAGTACATCCTTTAAATAGGATCACATTTTCTTGCAGGGTATCCTATAACCAATATCCATAAACAACTTCAGGTCCCTCAGGACATTGGAAAGCAGAAATAAAACTCAGAACCACCTAGCCAAAAGGCACATTTGATTTGGAAGGTCCTACCTGGTGGGCCTGTAGCTCCCTGGCCACCTGGCAAACCTGGCTGGCCAGTAAGACATTCAGCAGGGTTCCCTGGAAAACCTGGATCCCCAGGAATTCCAGGTGAGCCAGGAGCTCCTAAAAGAAAGGAGAATGGTTTCATAATGATTTAGATAGTAGTTTGAGGGTTTGAGTGAGCACTGTTGGACTCGGCTTCCCTTTCCTTAAAATATGGATGTAGCTTGCTGTGTTCCTCATGCTTGTTTGACCACAGTACCTCTTAGGCCATCATCACCATCATGTCCAGCACGTCCTGGTAGGCCTGGAAGTCCCGGAAATCCAATATCACCTTTTGGGCCAGGAATACCACGAACTCCTAGTGAACCCACTCTGCCTGGCTCTCCAGGAATAATCATGCCTGGGTCACCCTGCAACACAGAAATGTAAACAATCCTCATGTACTATGTTTTGCAAATCTGCCGAAATATTTTCTCCACCCTGCGATCAACTAGCTTCTTTAATTAGGGTAATCATCTCCATTCCCTGGGGATCCTTCACATTACCATTTGTAATGGCTCCAATTCAGCGCAGACGACTGGATCTGATGCTTTACTGACCAGCTGCATGTTCCACACCAGAAGATTAATTTGTCTAAATAGCTTTTTAACTCTGTTTCCTAACACTAAGAAA
This sequence comes from Chauna torquata, assembly GCA_013399475.1. Classification (NCBI taxonomy): domain Eukaryota; kingdom Metazoa; phylum Chordata; class Aves; order Anseriformes; family Anhimidae; genus Chauna; species Chauna torquata. The sequence continues at coordinate 134,079 of VXAL01008058.1, read as the reverse complement.
TTGCTACTGAGCATTACAAGACAATTCCCTCTATTTGGCTGTTACTGCATTATGATGCTTGCTGTAACTGTGAAAACTGTTGGACCTATTCATGAAAGTTTGTGCAAATACAATTTTTCCTTTATTATATATGGTAGTCATATTTTCATCAAAATATTTAAATAATCATATCACCCACATCTGTCTCAGAATACTCAGTTACTGTGGTTTTTTTTCCCCTTGTCATTCTTCTGAACATGAAGTTTTCCATGAAGACCATTTTTATGACAAATGTCCCAAGTCTATTCCCTGAAAGCAAAAGCTGAATTTTTTTTGTCTTATTGGCTGATCAAACTAGTGGATGTTTTGGGTACTAGTTTCGAGTACCCACATCAATATGTTCTTAAAGCAAGCCAGCAGAGCTGGTTAGATATTTGGACCACAAAGGTCACTCAAATTCAGCTATTCTGTGGCTTCAAGCACAGAATAAATAGTAATTAAACAAATGAAAAACCCATACTTTGTCATATCAAAAAACACATAAAAGAATGACATATGGGTACATGCACAAAAAGAAATGCCACCTTTTCAAAACAATTAAGTGTTATTATTTTGTTCACATTTGGATCCTGATTACAGAGTAGTCAAGAGAACTTACATATGCCATCAGTAATTTCTGAATAGCCATCTTTTCAGAAGCTGTGGCTTTAAATTTTTGCTGTAAGCAATGCAATATCCTCCTTGTGCTCTGAAAACTGAAGTACCAAAACATCCCAAACACTTGGAGTTCTGAAATCCTGTATCTTTAGGTAAAATTTTACTTTCCACCCCTTTTGTAAAAGATTTCATTTCATAGGTTGTGCATAATAGGTTAGCAAATGTAGGAACTCCTATTTTCCTTATGCTTCTTAATTTATTTGCTCAGTGTCAGAGTTAAAGAATGGGACCTATGGCATAATCGGCGCTGTACTTCTAACCAAACCTTTTCTCCTGGTTGTCCTAGATTTCCAGCTCGGCCTGGCTCTCCAGTCTTTCCTTCACAACCTGGTGATCCTCTGCCTCCAACAAGTCCTTTGTCTCCTGCAAAAGGAATTAAATGGCAGTATAAATGCTATATTTATCACCTTATTTTACAAATGGGCATTTGTATGGTTATGGATTTTTGCCACTACTGTAGGTTACAAGAGCTGAGGACAAAATCCTGATATGCATCTGACAACTTGTATCTTTACTCAACATTCACTGTAATACTGATCAGATACTTGCTTCAAAAAATCCTGTGTTAAGTAACTGATTTGGAGTGAACCTGTTCTGATTGCCAGTTCCCTACTATTCTCTTCAATGAACTACATTGTAGTAGTTTTCTTCGAAATACTCCAAATTCTCTGAGTACTCCTCTGAAATACTTCAAAATATTTCAAATTTGCAATTTATAAACTCAAAGGCAGTAAATTACAAGTGTTATAAAAAAAACACCTGATTAATGTTCATTCACTTTTTTTGAATTGATTGTTTTGAATCCAGATTTAAAAAAAAAAAAAAGTAGAAAACAGGTTATTGTTTTTTAAAGAAGATCAAAAAGAGTATTTTACCTTTTGGGCCTGGATTTCCAGGAAACCCAAGCCCTGGAAAGCCTGTGTCACCTGCTGGCCCTGGATGTCCTGAATCACCTGGCTGACCATTTGTTCCAACCCTACCTGTTTAAAGAAAATAAGTAAAATGTGATGCATCTTACCACAGAACTTAAACATGTAATGACTGGGTGTTTTCTAGCTTATCATTATTAATTAGGTCATCACTGTAGATAGTATCATTAGAACTTATACACTATCCTCCACAGTAATTAAAATGCTAATTGTGATCTCTGTGTTCACAATATCAAAGTAGGCATAAAAGAGGCTGTGAGTTAAGACTTTATGCAATCTGCTCAGTTTCAGCTTTTATGAACAACTATGTGCAGATACAAATCTTCCACTTGCTGAGAACATGCAAACACACATTACAGGGGTGAGACTTGGAGCAGAACCAACTGTAAGAACAGAAGCTACCATTATGCTGACAATAGATTTTTCTGTGCTATCCAGGGCAGTTTTAACGACTATTGCTCTACAGAACCAAAGCAAAGAGGCCTTACGGTTAGCTTTGATCTCACTTCCTGTCCTTCACTGCATACAAAAATTCTGCAGTATTTAGAAGACCAGCAACCAGAAAAGCACCCCCCAAAATCCAAGACCCAAACCCACCTAAAAAGGAAACTCAGGATGACTCATGTCATCTTAGAACAATGGTTAGTAACAGTGATGTCAAAAAAAAGAACATGGAAACAGTAATACAGTTAGTTTTTCTAGCAAGCTTACAAATATTGTATGAGATTTTTTGACTATGTCCCTACCAGAAGGGCCAAAGGCTTCAGGAAGATTAAGAATGCTTTAATTTTGGTCCTCCTCTTTTGAGGACTGCAGCAGTCCCAGCATAGTTTAGGTTAGACATGGTCAAAATTATTCCAGACGCACTTTTCTGGATACATGAGCTGTAGCATACACACCAGATGTTTCTGGCTCTTGGAAGAACCAAGTCATAACATAGCACTGCTTGGACTGTCCATTGTACTGCACACTGTGGACATGGCCCCATGTGCCCTTCGTGTTCATTCTTTTTCATCCATTTCTCCCCTCATTTTCTTGAAGAGAAATGTTATGGCTAATTCCTTAGTTTCCATACCACAGAAATCCTTCTTATAATCCTTCTCTCAAAATATCCCAACAGTTTTATCTGGACAGAGTTGCTAGAGAAATCCCAATCAGATCATCTCTGATTTTGACTGTATTTAGAGCAAACATACTCACCAGGCACTCCTGGGGGTCCAGGTAAACCATTTGGTCCTTGAGGTCCTGGCAATGCAGGCAATGGAGTTATCCTACTGGTCTCTCCTTTCAGACCTTCAGCAAACATATTATCAAAGTCTTATGGTTTGGAAATATGTAATTTTTATGCATTTAATAATATCAGTGAGCAAACTAGTCAGTTGAGAATGCAGTCTTCTACAGTTTCTGTACTTCTGAAGCTCCAACAGATTTTGAAAAACCTTCAAATCCTGACTTCATAAAGCAAAATAATTTTATTGACACCAAGCCCACCTCAAGCCTTCCCTCTCAGCCTTCCTGCAGTCTAACAGAAACCCAGAAGAGAGCACAAAATGATTTGAAGTAGGGAATATAAGTTATTGTTAACACCATGTTGAAGACCTTCAGAACAGACTAAAAAACAAAACAAATCAACAAAACTCACAATTAGCAATGTCTCCAACAGAGATTCATGGAGACTTCCTGATACATGAAGCAATGTGACAACCCCAGAAGCAGTGACAAAGACTCAGATAAACACACTGATAATTTCGTCCATTTGGATAACAAATTCACATCTTAAATCAGTCAACAACACCACAGCATGGGCATATGGCGTCCAACATATCACTGCAGTTATAAGCAAAGCCCCACAGAATCCCATGGATTTAAAATTCAAAATTCTCTTCAAGAAGTGACTTGACTGTATCTCTCCTGTACAACTTTGTTTTCTTCCAGATTATACTTGCCTATAAATAAATACACTGATATGTTTCTGGCACTCCAAAGTGATTAAGTCCTTCATATTTTCCTCTGATGACTTAGCTGATGCTAATGATGATAACTCGATATATATTTAAAGAAATTTTTTTTCATGATGAAGACAGTCAAGCACTAGAAGAGGTTGCCCAGAGGTGTTGTGCAGTCTTTGTGCTTGGAGGTTTTAAAGGATTACCCAGTCAAGCATTCCTCAGAGTAACCTGTTCTAATCTCATAGCTGACCCTGCTCTGAGCAGGAGTTTGGACTAAAGTCCTCACAGGGTCCCTTCCAACCTCAATTGTCACTAAGACTTTTGCTATTATCTCTAGTGGGACCAAAGTTGGAACAATGCTTTGGAAATCTCATCCCATGAAAAACTTCCTACGTTTCATAAATTATGTCTTTGTCTTCAACCTCTCTCTGCACTTTAAATCTTTAACATAGGTAAAGAACGTTAAAATAGGATGTTACAAACCAGCTTCTCCAGGTAATCCAGGTGGACCAGGTATTCCTTTAGAGCCTTTGAAACCTCTTGTTCCTTGTGGTCCATATCCTGGCGGTCCAGGAAGCCCCATCTCTCCAGGGAGACCAGGATTACCAGGCAATCCAGGTAGTCCTCTATCCCCTTTTGAACCAGCCAATCCCTATTAATGATTACACATGTCTGTATACCAGGCATTACTTGCTTTCCATGCCAGCTTTCACAACAAAATGCGTGATTCTCTGTGTGACTGTGATCTCACATTATTTTAGCAGCAGAGTAGCTCTGCTAATTGAATAGGACTTTTTCAACAGATTTACTTGTGATCAGAAAAATATGAATTTTAATATCAATGGTTACAAGCATAGGGCATCCATACATTCTATTAAAAGTGAAATAGTACAAAAAAAGCTTGATTGTCAATAGCCGTGGCATTACACTGTAAAATTTTTTTTATTTTTAAAACATATTTAGGGAAGAAACAAATCTCAGCACTGATTCACCTTGAATACTATGGGGTCAGGTTCAGAGACAGTTATATCTGAATCACTTTTATGGTTTCTCAGCCAAAGCAGCACAACAGTAATTGCTAGCTTTTGTTTCTGCTGAACAAAGAGCTCTGCCCTAAGAATTCGAGTCTTAAAGTAGTTCTCCCAGCTTCTGTGGTTTCTCTCAGCCCTGATTGGAGATTAACTCCTAAAGACCAACCAGGAATNTTTTTTTTTTTTTTGGTCTTATTCATCATAGCAATCCAAGGTAATGCTCCAATACAAATGTCCAAACTAACAGCGCAATAGACTGTTGAGGCTTTTCAGCAGCATGCATCCACACTAGCCTCATCTCTCTCTGGTATTACGTAAGAATATTTACTCTCATTCTTTCGTTTCCACTTATGCATGTTGGTTGCTATAAGTTGAGCATAGCACCCCTAAGTCAGGTAGAGGATATTCAGTTAAAATCTCAGAATAGATAAAACAGATCGTCACAAAAGATAAAATCATTGACTTAGTTTTTCATGAATTCTATATTAATTGCAAACAGTGCATACCTACCTCTTCACCTTTAGAACCCTTGTAGCCTTTAGGGCCAGGTCTTCCCAGGAGTCCACTTGAACCTTTCCTTCCTTTGTCTCCCCTGGTCCCACGATCTCCTTGCTCACCTTTTGGCCCCTCTGGATACACATATCCTGGCTCACCTTTTGATCCTTTATGTCCTTGACCTCCTTCAAAACCTGGAGGTCCCTGGAACAAAGCAATCAAGAAAATTTCAGTGCTAGACATATGTCAACTGTTTTCATGCTTTCTTTTTTAAATTAAATACCTGAGAATGGTTCTCCTTACTCTCATCTTTGTTCACTGTAACTGCACAGTTTAATCAGTGGCACAAAAAGAAGGACAAGAAAATACCTTAAAGTCCGAGTAGAGATTTCTTCTCTACATGGGAATATCTCCCTAGGGATACTATAACTAACACAGTTGGCTGTCTGTAGCTAACTTCTGTGCTCTTTTCTTTCCACCTCAGGGTATAATGTGGAGCCGAAAGCACACTGGCCTCTGGTAATCCTGGGCTCATGAATTCTTGGGAGTCTTCTGGAAAAACCTGTTAGCAGGCTCTTTCAATTATGCACCTGTATGGCAGCCATAATATATTCTTGTGCATGACAGTTTTGTATTGAACAGTGTCTCCTGTAATTTCCCAAGAATAATTACCACTAGAGGCACAAGTTAGAACAACCAAGCAGTATGTCTGTGCCAGGTGCCTGCCTTCCCACTTTAACAACTTTCCCAAGAAGTAATGTCCTTTGTACCCATGAAGAGGGCATTATAAGAAGCAGGTTTCTCTGCACATCTGGGGCTTTGGCAAGCCCTCAGTGTGCTGGACACAAGAGGAGTGAGAGGTCTGACAAAGATCACAGCAGACAAAACTGTATATATGCTTTACAGCCACTGCCATGGTTATAGCATTATGTAGATGAACCAAAGTTAGCTGTAAATTACCTCCATTGGTCAGAAGAAGCAGTCTAGCCATCATGAAATACACCTGAGGTTAATCACACAGATATTTACCTGCCTCACTGCCTGGGCTGAGCTTCGTACTGCACTGAACAAAACAGGCTCATTTAAAGCTAGGCCAGCTATGCCCACATTACAGTACCTACCTAGGCCTCCCATACAGACATTCTTAACTACAGACAGAATAGAACAGAACAGAACAGCTCAGTTGGAAGGGACCTTCAAAGACCACCTAGTCCAACTGCCTGAGCATTGCAGGGCTAACCAGAAGTTAAAGCACATTATTAAGAGCATTATCCAAATGCCTCTTGATCATTGCCAGGCATGGGGCATCAACCACCTCGCTAGGAAGCCTGTTCCAGTGTTTGACCACCCTCACGGTAAAGAAATTTTTCCTAATATCCAGTCTGAACCTCCCCTGGCACAGCTTTGTGCCAATCCCTCACATCCTAACATTGGTTACCAGTGCAAAGAGATCAGCACTTCTCTCTCCATCTCCCCTGCTCAGGAAGTTGTAGGGAGCAATGAGGTCACTTCTTAGCCTTCTTTTATCCAAACTAGACAAACCAAGTGCCCTCAGCCTCTCCTCACATGACATGCCCCCCCAGCTTTTTTACCAGCTTTGTTGCCCTCCTCTGGAAGCTTTCAAATATCTTAATATCCTTTTTATACTGTGGAGCCCAGAACTGCAGACAACATTCAAGGTGAGGACGCAACAGAAAACTGTTGATATCACTTAGTATGACACTGCATATAACATTGGCTCTGACATTTCTATGAAATTCTTGTGGGATCTGAAAAATAATCTGAAAAATGCAAGTCTTACTTGAGCTCCTGGAAACCCTGGTGCTCCTGGAGAACCTGGAGCTCCTTTAGGACCTGGTGATCCCTCTCTACCTGCAAAAGAAATGGCATGTTTTGAAAAGAAAAATTAAAACAGGGAAATGGATTTTGACAATCTCCGATAATCACACCCAGCACTGAATGTACTGCCATTCACACTGACTGCATGAGCATAGACTGACCTGGCTTCAGGCTGCACCTAAGCCCATTAGCATTCAGGCTTCAGCTCTTTTAGGGCTTGTGCTCACATCAGCAGATGGAGCTGCATTACGCTGTAACACTCATCAGAACCTCAGGGCTGTTTCAGGGATCTGGAATACTGCATGCTGCAGACATGCTGATACCAGTCCTGACTCTCATGCTAAAAGCAAAAGCATTGGCATTTCCTACTATCCCTTTAGGAACACTGAGATAATTTACCAGGGATGCCATCCTGGCCTTGTGGCCCAGGAGAACCAGGAAGACCAGGTATTCCCGGAATATAGCTGCAATCAGTACACATGCAAGCTTCATCACCTAGAAGGAATATAATTCATTAATTGTTCCACAGCAAGTAATTTCCAAGCTTAATGAACTGATTACAATTAATTGAAAACACAGGAACATCCAGTTTAAATCTCTTGATTTTTTCAAGTCTACTTTCAGTAAGCTATTTGGATACAGTCACTCTACTGATAGGCCAAATTCTCTCAAAAGAAGAAAGGGACACAGGCTTTGAACTAACATGGCTCCATAACAGCCTGAGTGACTTTAATGACAGGCAGGTGGCATACAAATTTAGCAGCTCCTGTGGTGATATTTGCAGAAGTAACCTGCTCTCAAAGAACAACTGTTACTGTTGGACATAACAACAAGGGAATACAAAAACCCCACTAACCTCTAATAATCACTGTCCAGAGAAGATCTACACCCTGGCTGCAGTGCTGTACAACTGGTGTGTGGCACAGACATGTGCACTGCTCTTAGCTGCTGTTAACTGTAAGGGGAGGACATCCTTCAATCCCTAATGATTTTTTTAAAAACCTCTGAACTCATCAAATAGCTTGAGAGGTCACTTAATTTCAAAATTTCATGAGGATCTATGGAGATAAATGGATTGTACCATTAACTTCTAAGCGATAGCTTTCAGAAAGGAAGTAGAAGTGGAAAAAGTAATTTTTCAGCTATGCACCTTAGTTTTCAGTTGAAAAGGCCAGTAACTGTCAATAATGATCCGTTCCTGATCTCATTCAGAGAAAACACTCCCACGTGAAAAATGTGGTACATGAAAACACAATATACAAAACCTGTACTGAGAATGAACATGAATTTTTTCCACTCTGTTTTAACTTCTCCTAAGTTGTGACAGCTCGCTTGAATATGGAAGGGCTTGCTCTGCAACAGTAAGATATGCAGGTTTTTCTGACATCTTGTTATGCCCCTCTGAGTGAACGCTATCTCAATCCTGAGAACACAGTCTATAAACACAATAACTGACCTTTCATGCCAGCATCTCCTGGAGGTCCTGGAGGTCCTGCACACCCTGGCTCTCCAGGAAGTCCTGGCAGGCCCATTCTAAATGTTACTTTACCTGTTAATGAAATGAGCATGGCACCATTACATCAGCAGGTTATTCAGACAATTCTCTACTTGCTAAGGCAGAAAAATGGTGCAAAGGTGAGCAGGAGACAGTATTAATTTAAAAGAGAACTACCTGGACAAATCCAAAACATCTTTAACTGGAAGTACTTGAGGATAAATACGGTAATGCTAAACTAAGTCTCAGCAGACTGCTGGATTCATCTGTCTAGCCAGGGGGCTGCCTTTAAACAGCATAGTCCCTGCTGAGGGAAGTATTTACATTCTATTTGAATCAACAGAAACATAATTCGTTCTTCTCCAGGTTTGGAAGGGAAACTTTTCTTTTAGTTGTAAATTATTAATGCTGCTCAAGCATCTTTGTCAGACTTATTCTGGTGTATTTACTATTCCTGTGGAAAACAGAAGATACTTCGAGCTCTTCCTAAGGCAATACATTTGCAGGACAGATTTTTTTTTTTTTTTTAAGAGAGAAAAGAGAAGCATTACATTGGTATTGTTTCACAAAACAACTTGCTTTGGCCATACCACATATAAGGGAAATATGATGCTGTTTGTACTCCTAGTTAAAGAGGTACACCTGGTTAATACACTTTCTAAGAATTCTACAGACTGCATCTACTGGTTCATCTATTCCTTTGCTACTGCTTTGTTTTCATGCTGCCAGAACTTCAAACCTGCTCTAAGGCCCACTAAGACCTAATGAGACATGCAAGTGATTTCTCTAATTTTTAGATTAGCCCTTTCCAAATTTAGTTTTACAGATAAATTGCAATTTTTGGAACAATTAATCTTAAGAACAGATTTTCTCTCATTAGTCCTTGTTTTTATGCAGTATATTTTTAGTCAGTTATACAAAAACGTGAGAAATCTTTATACTGAGAAGTCATTGGACCTTCCCCACAGAATCTCCTTAGAAATGGAGCACAGACCTTTGCGATGCATGCTTTTTAATGAATATTCTAAAATGAAATTTCCAAAGAAAAATTCTATTCAACCATATTACTCAAAATACACTCCAAAAGTCATGTATTTATATAATCTCATACATCAGATATTGAGATAACTTAGGATTTGTTGCTGTACGTTATATACACAATAATGAAATGTCACCTGGTTCTCCTGGGGGACCTGGCAATCCAACAGAACCAGGTCTGCCAGTACTTCCAGGTACTCCTGGAGGGCCTACAATACACAAGCCTGTTTGTCCTTTTTCTCCTTTTGTTCCTTTTGGCCCAGGAAATCCTGGGGGACCTCTCAGACCAGGTCTTGTCACACCTAACCAAAGACGAAAAAATATAAAAATGAAGTTAAAGAAAAAATGGAACTTTAAAGCAAAGTAAGTACCCAGTTGAATGAATGAGAGACTAAACACACTGTCTCAGAGTTCACACCATGATTCTTTAATAATGTGATATATTAAATAATCACAATGAGAATGTAAAGATATTCAGAAATGTTCTTTAACCTCTCTTTAAATGCTTGGCCCATCAAAACTTTTGAGTGACTTTTTTTTTTTTTTTTTGCCACTTAGAGGTATGTTCAAAGTCATCCAAAATTAAGATTTTACAAAGCTGATTTGATATAACGGGCAGGAAGAACAATGTATTTTTTGTGGTACTGGAACATTACACATACCTGGTCTACCAGCATCTCCAGGAGGACCTTGTGGCCCTGCAAAAGCAATGTGTTTAGAACTTTAACCTTCAGAGTTTAGAGTTAAACCACTGTACAATCTGCATAGTCAATACTCAGTAACATCTTTGGGCTTCTACATTCTATGCTTATTTTATATTTTAAGAATTTGGCTTTGCCTGAGTAGGCATATACCTTTTATGTAACTGTTGCAGCTGCCAATTCTCCCTGAAATCTGGCAAGGTATGGATGTTTACAAAAGCTAGGAATAGTACCCACCACATTTATCTGAGGTGGGGATGCACCAGTTACTTGAGAGGGACTTACAGGCATACAGACTTGCTTCTTTTTTGGCACTACTACTTGCTGTAATAAAGATACCACCCCTTAACAATGCATTATCTTTGCAAGGCTCAGCTTTCCTCTTGCCACCCCTTGGAAGTATGTAAGTAGGTTTATTGAAACAAAGAGTACTCACTGAATGCAATGTAATCACTTGCGCACACAAATATTCGTAACACTGGGATGTCAAAACACGGTAGGCAAGCATTTGCTGGATGAGTATGAGATAGCTTACAACATGCTGCCTGAGAGTTCAGCCCACAAGTTATTGTTACATTGTGATACAGCTCAAATAATAAATTCATAGAATCATAGAATTATTTGGGCTGGAAAAGACCTCCAAGATCATCCAGTCCAATCTTTAACCTAGCACTGCCAAGTCCACCATTAAACCATGTCACTAAGCTTTACATCTAAACGTTTTTTGAAGACCTCCAGGGATGGTGACTAAACTACTTCGCTGGGCAGCCTGTTCCAATACTTAATAAATATTTTAATTTTACAGCATAGCCAAACTAAACAAAAGAAAAACTCTACTATTGTGTGATGATAGACAATAAAAATTGCATAAGAAATTGCGAAAGCTACAAAAAA
>VXAL01008058.1:96860-116844 GCA_013399475.1 Chauna torquata | reverse complement strand
AAAAAAAAAAAAAAAAAAAGAAGACAATGACAAGGGAAGGCAGAGGAGGGGGGAAAATAGGGAGCAAAACAGAAGCAAATGACAACATAATTCTGGATACGGATACCTTACTTGCCACCCTGAAGGCAGAAACCAGGAAAAGTTGGTTCATTAAAATCCATAGCAGAAAGGTAGTGACAAGATAAAGGGGGGTGAAAGATTATGAGTTCAGAACAACAGGAGAGAAAGTACATTTCAGAAATTTCTTTTGTACAGAATAAATCCAAGAAAGTTAAAATTATTTCCAAAAAATGACCAGACCATGAATTACAATGTAAGCATCAGAAAAAACAGCAATACTGAAAAGACGGCAGGGCTTAACCAAAGGTGATACTCTGGAAGAGCAGAGGGGGAGCTGGAAGTAGCAATGATATCACCAGTGACTCAAACTCATTTGCACAGAATAATCCTTTTTTCTAGAACATGAAATCCACAGTTATTTGATATTTTGTAGTAATAATTTTGTTTTCTTTTTAGAATAGCTGGTCAGCCAATGTCTTAACACAATTTGTATTTCCTCAGCATTCTTCAAGGTCAATAGGCAGAAAAGCAAGGGTACTCTACTACTTCCTCCACAAAAGAGGATGTGAGGGGTCAATTAAGAAGAGTTCTAGAAAACTTTTGCACACAGTTACCATAATACAGAATACAGAAGAGAGAAGAAAAAAAACACATCCTGGATAGCAAGAGCTTTTAGTACTTTAAATTTCTGAGTTACTGGTTTAAAAATATATGTTTATATTGAATTAGATATTTCACTTTAAAATTATTTTTCTTAATATTGCTTTGAAAATTTATTTGGAATTGAGGAATTAGTATGTTTTGTTTAGAAAATACCACAAAATATTTTTATTTCAGTATCTTAGGGTCCTTTCCCGATTATAAATTGGTAAACTGTTATAAATTCATACAGGTTTAGTTACTATGAACATGCATCTTTTGTTGAGAAGTTTTTACATGGAAATCTGAAAGTCACTTGAATACAAAGCAGTACCTTCCTATTCAATTCTCTTCAAAATGTAGATACACTCAAGTAAATCATATTTTAATGTGTATGTTTTTTAAAAAATGTTTTTTTTCCCTAATGCTGCCATAAAATTATGTAACATACTATTTTGCTAACAGAATAACTCTTATGATAACTTTATTCACACCTCCACATACCTGCTGGTTGAGCATATTTATTTATGTCTGCCCCTTTAGGTAAGCCAAATGTTTTTAATTCTCTTCTATACGTACACTGGCACTATAAAGCTGGTATGTATCCAGCACCGTTTTGAGTAAGTTTCAACAGTAGAACCTTTGCAACAAAATGAATGGAAATGGTATCCACCAGCAACTGACCTTTACATCACGTACTCACAGTACGTGAGCCTGTAAGAACAATTATTTGACTTTCAGATCTCTAGTCTCCTTTACTGGATGAAAGAGTTTTTGCATCTTAGAAAATTTGCTTTGAATGACATTGAAAGAAAACCTGGAGAGTAGCTGCTTTTCCTTGACAAGCAACAGAGCAAAACTGCTTTTCAAGGAAGACTAACATATATATGCGCTTTTTGCACATACCTGTGCTCCGGGTTCTCCTTGGTCACCCTTTTCACTGTAAGAATCACCAGCTGGTCCCTGTAACAAAAACACCATAAAAATACACGTATTTGGGGTCACATTTTCTAAACTAAATACATCTTTTGTCATTTTTTATCTTTAAAAAATTATAAAAATGAAGTACAAATAGAACACCATCAACAGGTATTCATTAAAGGTCAGAATAAGTAGCATAAATAATGGACTCTAAAGAGTAGCATTTACTAGGTGATGCTGCCTGAATGTCTGGATTTAAGGGATGTACTCAGGTCACTTACTGTAAACCCCACTGGCCCTGGAAGTCCTCTTGATCCTTTTTCCCCTTTCTCTCCTTTCAAGTCCTATTACACAGAAAGTCAAAACTTAACATGGTCTCTGGGATGTTTCTGTGCTTACCAAAACATTCAAGTGTTACAAATAGGAAAGCCTTCCATTACTAACAAGCTTACTTAAGCATAGATAGTTCTACTTAAATGACTAAAAGAAACAGAAACTTTGCATCAGCACTCCTGCCTAATCCATGATGTTTGAACAAGAAACTGACTCTGCACTTATTTCTGAACTCAGTGACTTCAAAAGTAACTACCTTTGGTTGCATGTAAAGGCATACCAATAACTATCCACAGGAATGGCAAAAAAAAAAAAAAAAAAAGCAAGCAAAATAATAATAAAAGCAAAAACAAACAAACAAAACACATAACCCATAGTTGCTTCACTAGAGCTACAGTTAGCTCCAATACATATGTGCCAGAAGCTACCCATATATGATCCCTGCTTCTGCAGGCTCAAGATTAGATTGGCCTAATTGTGTGGTACTATTAATGTACTGGGCCACAACGTAAGCTCATTGCAAAACCAAAGTTTATAGACTGCCTAATTATTACCTGATTGGACTCATGAACCAAACTATTTATGTCAGGAGTTTTTGTTTGTTTTTTAAAAATCCTAGCATCCAATGTCTCTGAAAAATGGCCACTCCCCCATGATAAACTGCCACAGCTGTGACTGGGAAAATGCTCCAGGTGGTCAACACTTGATTTAAACAGGAAAGAGCTGCTATCCCTTGAAGTTGATTCTTGATTACTTCTGCAATCATTCCTCCCCAATATAGTTTTGATGCAAAAAATCACTTTTTATTTTATGCTGTAACAGAGGAGTTTTGGTAACTCCATGGATTAGACGCAACTTACATAATGAAAACAGTCAAAGCCAGGTTGAAGAGTTGTTCTTTTAATATGTGAACATATAAAACTGAGTATCAAGAACTGCTGTTTAAGTTCTATAAAAGGACAAAATGCAAGACTCTTAATCCGCAAAGCAATATTTAAAATGAAATTTGAATCAGAGTATTTCCTTTCTCAAATACTCATTGGCTTTCCAACACTTTCTATGATTACTCATGTCCCAGTAAAAACAACAAGAAAATAAACTATGAAATGTACACAAACACATTGTAAGCTTTTGTGAAACTTTGGTAGCTCAGAGTCCTGGTATTTTCAGTGATAAGGCCCAGAAGTCAACACAGCTGTGGCTTAGATGGCCATTCAAAAAATCTGTGTTGATTTGGTGAAGCTACAAGTGATTTACTTTTCATGTACTCAGACATCCACAGCAGATGGTTTACTAATAAGCATTTAACATTCCACTGCCATTGCTCAGATGTGCATGTGAATACACAGGCTTCAGCCGAGCTGAACAGACATGCTCTAAGAAGACCTTAGCATCTAACTGAATAAGTCTGAAAAAAGTTAGGATGGGTGAAAGGAAATGTTGTCAGAACAAAGAAATGAAAATGTCCTTGCACAAAGTGAAAAAACAGTAAGATGGCTTATCTGAACGTTATCTTTGACAACTGTACTACCGTCATGTTGTCTGGTCCGCTTAATGTGACAATAACAGTTCCTGGTGGTCCGGGGGGTCCAGTTAATCCTGTGTCACCCTTAAAAGAAAGAGAAAAATGAAGCAGTTACAAGCTGTGTGGGCTTTTTTTGTTTCAAATTGCTACTGCTACACTTTTGACATTGTGAACATTTTTCTGGCTTTACACTTAGCCATTAATACCATTAACATTTCTGTTTGCTTGCTTTTTCTCTCTTAATAAAGAAGGCATACAGAAAACTTAAGACTATTACGACAGCCTTCTCCTAGGTGAGAAATCTAAAATTGCATACACTGACTTTTTAAAGTATCTAGAATTAGCTTAAAGAGTGGTTTTAATACTACTTTATCTCTAAATTAATTTAAAATATTTCCTTACAATAATTATAATTTTTCTCCCAATTTGATCAAGTCAGTTAACAAAAATATATGAAGTGTCTTGAGTGACACCCTCAAAATTGCAGTCTGTATACTACAAGTAGATGATTGTAATATATTGCTGACAGGTAAAATTGGCTTTCATGTGCTCTTGACCTAAAACTTTGATATTACAGTACACTTTTTCACTGAGAATCTTTCAGAACAGGGAAAGTCCTAAATATGATCTTTCCTGCAGAGCTCAGCAAAACATTAGCCATAATTTGAAGTGATTTTAAGCCAAAGGAATGCCTTTGCATGCACTTGCAGCGTAACAGCAAAGAACGTATCACTCTTCTGTAAGGAAGCAAAATGCTACATAGTCACCTGAGCTAATGCTAGTGAATAATCACTACATGCCCCTGTAAGAAGTCCCTCTCCAAGGGGACTTTTTACAAAGGCATGTAGTGATAGGACAAGGGGTAATGCTTTTAAACTGAAAGATGGCAGACTCAGGTTAGATATAAGGAAGAAATTCTTTACTATAAGGGTGGTGAGGCACTGGAACAGGTTGCCCAGAGAAGCTGTGGATGCCCCATCCCTGAAAGTGTTCAAGGCCAGGTTGGGTGGGGCTTTGAGCAACCTTATCTAGTGGAAGGTGTCCCTGCCCATGGCAGGGGGGTTGGAACTGGATGGTCTTTGAGGTCCCTTCCAACCCGAACCATTTTATGATTCTATGAATAATCAGTTCTGTTTCTAGACTTTTCACCAAGAAACTTCTAGCTTGTTCCTGGTAGTAATTACAAAATTAAAATCAATCCCACTGTCAGGTAGTGATGTTTCAGTCCACAGCTGAATCTGTGCAGGTCAATTAGCTGAACTGTGAGATACTCCAAGTTCTTAAAAGGATGCTGTAAGGATGTTCAGACTTACTACGCCGGTCCTCCAACTGCAGGTTGAAGTCCTGAGAGACAGTGTATTTATTCATAGTCATTTCCATGAAGGCAAATTATACGGGATTACAAAGTAAGACCACGAAAGACAAACCATCCAATTTTTACTCAAAATCTGGGAGGTCTTCTAGCATTATGAGGGCTGACACCAAAAAGATGTTGGCCATAAGAAGTCATGAGTGTACAGATGCTATATATTTATCAGTGTTTATATGCTTGGATAAGCATTTAGGAACAGTGTGCAAATGATATATAAATGAATTTAATGCTATGTGTTAGTAAATATTAACTGTTGGATCCTCTTATGCTTCTACCCTTCTGTCAAGAAGTTTATATCTTCAACTCCTATGTGAAAACAGTTTGTCCCCAGATATTAATTGCCATGTTCCCATCTTCCAATAAACGACTTCCATATATATCTATATCTATATATAAAATTGTTATTTCACAATACTTAATTCTCTAAACATTTCACCACAGTAACCAGAAACAAAACTTAAAAAATGTTTTAAGCATTTTATACAAATACCTTTCTTCCTTTGGTTCCTATTACTTTCATTCCCATAAGACCCTGTAAAAAAAGCCCCAAATGTTATTTTTTTTTTGTATTTTAAAAAGCACCCACAAAATGAACTAACAGATGTTACACATAATAGGAAGTTTTCATTTTTATTACCAATCTCAGATTACCTTAGGTCCAGGAGGTCCTGGTCGCCCTGGCATTCCCTACAAAAGAGGAAAAGAAAAAAAATCCATAATGTAAAAAATTACAAACTTCAACATCAGTACAGGAGTTTCGGTGCCCAATTTTCACCTGAGTTATATTACTTCTTTAAATTTCTTCTTCCACCATTACGACTGTAATTTGTTGTGAGTAGAAGTGATAGCAGAATGTCTATACGGTCTGATTGCAAACATATACCTCTGTTACAGTTATTCACATTAGTATTTAATGTGAATTTATGGGTGATTATTTGAAAATAAAAAATTATGCCTATGTAGACAAGGATACTTCTGAAAACATGGAAGTTATCATGCACAAAAAAAAAATCAAAAGAAACAGACAAAAAAAATCATATATGTGTAGAAAGGTATGGATTTCATATGCCCATGTCTCTAAACCTCAGACAAGTCTGGGAGAGTCAGATAATTCCTTTGGTTACTTTGAAAATCAAAGGTTAAAGTAACAAATGAGACAAGTTCATACTCACTGAAGCTCCTGGAGGGCCCTGTGGTCCAGTTTCCCCAGGATATCCTTGAACACCCTGGTTACCCTGCATATTAAAAAAACCAAACCAAACCAAAAAAAAAAAAAAACAAATGAACCACAACAGGAATAAATGTTCTGGCAAGATTATGAGCAAACCACATTGCTAAATTCAATGAACTGAATAACAGAGGAGCAGCACTGTCTCTTGATTTCCTTTTCATGTCTCAGGAGATTATATATATATATATATATATATACACACACACACACACACATATATACATATGCACACATATATATACAAACAAGTATAATTCTCCCCTGCTGCATCATCATTTGGCATATGTTTTGAAACACAAGAATAAATGTCTGTTCTAAAACTAAACTACTCTAGGGTGTAAGCCCTGTTTAATGCAACTGTGTACATTCTCATAATCCATGTAGTCCTATTGCTAGCCCTAGTAAGCATACAACCTTTAGAATACTCTATGCAATACATTCTATACTTAAAGCTTCATTTTTGAAGAAATGGAAAACTAAAAATGTTGATTTTCAGTTTAATTTGATGTCCTCTATTTATTTCAACAGTCAAAGGAAACATCAGAGTAAGCTCTACCTTATTCTATTAATCTCAGTGTTTTTAAAAATATGGATCCTACTGTTTTTTTGTTAATGCTTCTCTAGGAGTTGAACCAATCTTACTTCACGGGGAACTTTTCTCCATTTCTAAAGTATTTTTGCTTGTCTGCAACCTGACTTCCTCATCATTTTACTAACAGATAATGGAGACTAGTGGTTCTGATGACAAAATAATTAGTATTGTCTTGGTGTACTTTGTGTTGAAAAGATGGAAGAAAGCCTTCAAATACATTGCATTAATCAGATAATATGAAGTTAATAATTTTTTAAAGACAATTATTTTCTGCTTTAGAAATTAATGATTGTAAAAATATCTCTATATAGTATACAATGCATACAAATTATATATTACATGGATATATGTATACACACACACACACACATACATTTATACCTTACAGTCAGAATTAACTATTAATTACCTGAAGTCCAGGCATTCCTGGCAAACCAGGATCACCTTTTGCACTATATCCTTGGTTATATCCATCTGCAGGGTACCCCTGGACAATCAGACAAATTAGATAAAAAGGAAGATAAAAAGTTATGCTGTAAAACTCTGTACTGGATCTTAGGCTTCAAATCTTCCAATATAGTATGTAAGGAAATAAGCAGTATCAGAACTGCTTGATGATGGCAACTGTCCACCACAGATAGTTCTACCTTCAAAAAAGATTTTGTTAAACAGAATATACCATTTTTAGGCATTCCAGTTCTCTGTGTTAGAAGTAGTCTTCCTTTCAGACCTACATACTTCTCTCATACACAGTCCTGACCTTCTTCAATTTTTCTGTACTTTTTTTCCCTTTGAACTACTCTCTTGTGCATCTGCAGATTTCCATATGAGTTCATAGGCTGTTTGAGGGGCTTAATCCTCCATGTGCTTGAAAGAGATAAATTCTTAACATGCAACAACAGGAGTTAAAGGAAAGGAAAAAAAATAAATACAGTTTTGTAAATTGAGGTGAATGTAACTAGTACAGACCAAGCACCAAAGTTAGTTGTTGCTTGTTCCGGAAAGTAAACCTTCTGTTTTCTGTGAATGGAGACATCAAGTACTTTTTTCCAGCAGAAAATATATATACAAAATGTTGATCACCAATAAGTATTTCACGTAATATGGTGTAAATAACTGACCTTCTCTCCTTTGATGCCAGCGATACCCTAGGAAGAAGAACAGTCTTATTATTAAAACAGAAAAGGAAACAAGAATGATGAAAGAACACATTCTAAATATTCTCCAAAATCAGTGCTCTTGAAGTGATGTATTTTCATGACCACGGTGTATAGTCAAGTACATGTTTGCTGTGTCAGACTGCAATTTAGGAAGAAAGGACATATAGTTAAAAAGTAGTCCAGTCCCACTGCTGCAATTCCACAAGTGAATGTGGAACAGTTTTGAGGCTTGACCTTAAAAAAAAAAAAGAACAAATATAAAAAAATCAGGAGAGCTGGTACAATAAAGATTACATTTAGAAATTATCAGATTTAAAGCCCCAGGAAACTGACAGGTAGCATTACTTTCTCCATTTGTTGTTTATAAGTCTCTTTAAAAACATATTTTACACAGAAAAACACAAATCCTAGGGTTAAAGCAATGCAGCCATATCAAGAAGTCCTGGGTTTTATTCCTAGTTCTGTTATTGGCTTAATTAGGCCGTATCCTCAATGATATTTAGGCATGAACTGAAACTGGAATCTATTAAATACATATTGGACACCTTCAGAGATGTGAGTTAAATTTTCATGAGTATGCTTTGAGACACTAAAGAGCTAATACAAGTCAATTAATTTGCATGCATTCACTGCCTAAGAAGTTGAGGCCTAACACGCAGCAGATTAAGCATCACTTTTAACTTTTATTCTTTTATTGCACTGTTTTCATATTAATAAAATGAGGATACCTACATATTTCACCTGTTGTCAATATCAGCTAATCTGAGGCTTTACACTCCTTCACTGAGTGGCTGTACACAGTAGAAATGCACACAATCACAAATTTCACAGACACCTACTGGAATGCCTGGAGCACCTCTTCTACCTGGAGGACCTGGAAAACCTCGATCGCCCTGAAAGTAGTAAGAGCAACTGTTAATGTGTATTATTGGTTATTATTCTGATTCTAACAAATGCTACTACAAAAGAAGTTTTTTACGTTATTATACTAAAATTATGAGTTGCATTACCACCATATTTACTAAAAGGGGCACAGCCTGACCTTATAGATCTTGACTTCTATCATAAAGACCAGGCTTTATTAGCTATGTCAGACCAGTTTAGTGTTTCACTGGAAATGTATGATTTTCTGTAGCAGGCATTCTTCTGAATCCCTCTTTCAGATTGTTTGAAGCTATGAGCAAAGAAAAATGATTAAGCCTGTAACTTAATGTTAAACTTTTTCTATTAATTGCCTTCAGGATTTATGAATTGCCAGCTGCAAGCTAGATACTGGCAAAATAAAATTAACTAATTCTCTCTTCTGTAACCCATTTCAACAGAAGGACTGGTTGGGCAAAACTGATTAGGTCTTCTGGACTTTAAATGAAAAAAGTTTTTTCTGTCAAAATAGCAAAGATAACTCTTAAGTTTACAGTACAGGCCATTAGCATGTATTATTTAATCATCAGTTTTACACATAAAGGCAGTGCTTATCCTTCCTCTGGTGACTGTCACGATTCAAATTTTTCCTAGTCAATAAAGTCACAAACCAAAACAAATCAAAACTGTTGTATATTGGGGGAAAAATTAAGAATGCTTTTTGGCCATTCCCAACCATAGCCAAACACAATCCCCATAACATTCAGCTTGGTTTGTACCTTTGTGCCGTTGCATCCTGGATCACCCGAGCGCCCAGGAAGGCCAGCAGTTCCTGGTTCACCCTAAAAACAAGTGCAAAATTTACACAAGCTTTGCTTTTGCACATTCGTATTACCCTACAGCAATACTGAAAGTTTATGTTGGAGCAGTGTTCCACAAGACTTGACAGACTACATGTTCTGAAATCATTACAATGAGTAAGAATTGCTGATGTTAAGATTGTTATCTCTAGGTTAATTGACAGAGACAATGCTGATGTTGACACTAGCGTGAGTACACTGGGTTGAGGGCAATTGTGTACTGAAGATCGTATTAAGAGAGAAAACGGATAAATCAGTTTCATTTTTACTTACTGGAAGGCCTGGGGGACCTGAAAATCCAGGTATTCCTGGGACTCCCTAATGATATAAAAACACAGAAAGAATATTATAAATATTACGGAGAAGCTCGTGATGCAGTTCTCCTTTTTATCATATTCACAAGAAGAATGAATGCAAGTACAGTCCTACCAAAACATCAGTGTTTCATTACTTTATCTTCCTTAACACTTCTGACTGTGTATCAAGTATAATGGTAGCTTATGAACTGTTAACATAGTTGGGTTTCCCCTGCCAAGAAAAATTCAAAACCAACTCTTTGTGGAATTCTAGTCTTACTTTTTCATACCACATCCCAATACTAAATACATATGGCATGAAACTTGTGCATAAGCTACAGCAAAAAAGGCAAAAGTTCTAAAGTACAGACAATGCATGTACATACTCCATGTCATACGCTTAAAAATCATCTATAATGCTTTATTTTTCACAAATTATTGAATCAGGTTAGCTTTAAACAGGGTATTTGATACATAAAAGCTTGTTTAAAATAAAAATACTTACCCGTATACCTTTGGGTCCAACTAAGCCCGTAAGCCCTGGTGAACCCTAGGCCAGAAATGGACAACAGCATATTTCAATATAATTGAAAAAAAATGCACATATATATCAACAGAACATGCAATATTTTTTAATATCAGTATATCAACACGTGCGCATGAAACTATATGAATAAATATACAATTCGTCTACTACAGACATTAAAAGAAACAAGCTTTTAATCCAACTTGTATAAATCTTGGTATCTGGCCCTCCCTTTCAGTGTTTACAGGGGATACACCTCATCGTAGGTGAAAAAACAACACTCAGGGTATGTTGAGAAAGCAGTTGCTATGGATCTGTACAAACCATGAGACCTGGAAGAGCTTCTCTCTGAGAAAATAGCTGGAAGCCTCATCAGTATTCAGGAGAGTTTTTCAGCTCCTAGGCATGGTTGATGTNATATATACACACACACACACACCATCCACTCTACCCTGCATTGTTTTGCCTGGAAAGGAAACCCAGGAGCAGGCTGAAAGGGAGCTGAGCAGGATGAGAGAGCAGGGCTGAAAATGGAAGACAGCACAGCATGCCACAGCACAGCATGCCACAGCACAGTCTAGACAGAATCTGCTAGAATTACTTCAAGACACTTAGAGTTTTACTGATAATAAGAAACAACTTTTGTTTTGCTCAGAAAGAAAATGGAGAATGTACAGAACTGCACAGCATCTAAAATCCTGGGTGACAGCTGCTTTAAGATAATACACAAGACATTGGAATAGGAAATGGCATTGGAATACACTACAATATAAAATATTCAAGATAACAGAGATGTCCTTGCTAGATAAATTATTCTTACTTTTTGCCATTCTTGCAGAAGTTATTATCACTTATTACAGGGGAAACGCTCTACTGAACACTTTTTAATGAGTTTACATAAACAGCTCATCAATATGTACGAGATCCACCATGAGCAGCAGTTCAATGAAGTGTTGTAAAAAAAAGACAGGAGAAAATAATACAACACCCCCCAAACAAATTAAAACTATAAAGAAACATTCATTCAAAGGTGTGAATAAAGGCTTTTGATGTGGATAGAGCCACATCAATGCAGCTCCGAGATACAATGCGACTGTGGCAGTACTGTTAGTCCTTCCTGATTTGTACTGTGGCTAAGTTTAGGCCATACTTACACACAAATAGTTTATTCATCAAAGAGTCATTTTATTAACGACAGCAGGAATGCTGTTCCTCAAGACAAATATAAACAAAATGTTTTGTTTGGTGTTTTTTTTTTAAATGAGCAATATATATATGTATTTATTTTCTGCTCATTCAGTAGTTATTGATAATTTACATTCTGCCTGAGTTTCAGGCATATGGGAAAGAAAATCCAAGTCACCAAAGTCACTCTCCCCACACTGCAGGTAACTATGACATATGGTATTTCCTAGATAGAGCAAGATTTATCTTAAAAAACACTTCTCCTTTCAATTTTTCTTAAATCTATTTTTCATTATTAGTCTCAGTAGTAGGTGGTTTCCTCTCTTTCTAGCAACAGATGTACAGTGTCAATTGCAGTTATGCTACTAAAATCTATTTAGACCCATGTCCTTACCTCTGGAGTGTCAGTCCAGGTGCTTTAGCGCTAATCCCTGGACACCTGACAACAAAAGCCCATGTTCATATCAGCTACTTCCACTCGGTCAAAAATGAACACTGCAGCTGTTGACAACATCCCTCATCAAATGGGAGACTCTGAAACAGGTTTTTTTTTTTTTTTTTTCCCTTTAAAAACAGAATTCTTTATCCAGTCATACCTCACTTTCACAGCCAAGCACAAATCTAGTGTCTCTCCTCGCGCGATCCCAGGGGAACCTACCTTTGGTCCCTGTGGCCCTGGAGGCCCTTCTGGACCAGGAAAGCCTCTATGTCCAGGTGGACCTGGAACACCAGGGAATCCTTTTTCACCCTGTAAACATTAAGAGAAAGAAGTCCTACAAATATCCCAATTTCTCCTTTTGATAACTAACTTGTAAGACATTCGTTATTTTTAGTACCTCCTAACTTCTACCTGTGTGCCTACTACCATGGCAGATAGATTTTCCTTGCTCATCCTGACCTGTTCTCCTATGTGCTGTCTAGGCCACATGGTACCACTAAAGTAACATGCTAATCACGAACATATCAGAAGACATTAGTACTCAAGTCTACATAGAGTACAGAATTGGCAGCATGAAAAGTTTAAGAAAGCAGCTGATACATATTTCTTCTTAATATTTCTATATCGTGTTTAGCCTCTACAAGAAACACAAATCTGAATCCATTATAGCACTCCTAATTTGTGGATAGCAAATTTAATG
The DNA here is from genome assembly GCA_013399475.1 of Chauna torquata. Lineage (NCBI taxonomy): Eukaryota > Metazoa > Chordata > Aves > Anseriformes > Anhimidae > Chauna > Chauna torquata. The sequence continues at coordinate 104,144 of VXAL01008058.1, read as the reverse complement.
ACTGCTGCTGCACAGTAAGGTCAGTTCCAAATACCTCTCTTCATGCAAGCCATGGAAAGAAACAGTGGGAGTCAAACATAGCAAAACTGTAGAATAAAAATAAGTTTGCTTTAAGCAATAACATTATAACATTATTCTGAGTCTCAAAGATTAAGCCACCCAATTACATTTTCATGTGCTTTTTTTTTTTTTAAAGGAAACATAGAAGATTAAAGTTACATAAATGGAATACAGGAGGCTAAGTTACAGTAGGAGGGGCATTTTCAGTTCTTTAGTTAAATACAATGAACACGCAAGTCTTATCCTGGTTAAAATAAAGTGCTTCAAGGCTAGAAACTCACAGAAAAGGTGTCTAAATTTTTAGATAGCAGCAGTTTAGCATGCTCAGTTTTACATCAAAGCCGCCTATTCAAGACCGTTTACATCACAGCATGAGATGGGAGAGAGAGGGGATGGGGTTATTGATTCCCTTGGAGGCAATTTTGCTATTGCTTTATCAGAGGAGAGTTACACAAAAAAGTGACTGAAATTCTGCTGCGCAGAAGTTATCTTACTGGTATCTTAGCATTCGATGTACAAGATAGGATCCAAAAAGAAGTCTTGAGGAGCTAAAAATACTTTGGCTTGTCCCTCCACCAATTCTCACTCCTCAAAATCTCACAACCTCACCAGATTTTAGATAACTTCTGAATTAAAAAAAATATATATGTATACAATATTTAAACACAGAAGATAATCCCAAAATATTTGAACACAACTCAGAGATGAGGATTGTATTATGAAGTGTCTATGACATCTGTATCATAAACTGGCATAGCTTTTTGTAACAATTCAGCATCCAGTGCCATCCCAAGAAAAGCAAAAGGGATAATGCTGTACCAAGATGTGCCACTGGAGGGTGTGTGATAATAACTCACTGAAAACCCAAAGAAATCTTTGACTTCTACTGAGATTGCTGCCCCCTTGCTCTAGCAAGCAGTGGGTTGCACTCCAGCTTCAGAGCAGCACTGCGCTCTTCTGACTGCTTCACTCATCTCCACACAGTACTGGCAGTTTTACACACACTTTCTTCTTCACAGATCAATAAGATCAGAGAATTCTCAGGTTGGAGAATTTCTTAACAATTTCATAACAAGAGTTATGAAAACATACTGATAATTGTTCTCGCTTTCCAAAGTTGCCTGAAAAACTACATCAGTGTAAACAATGATTAACTGTTACCCACTAATTGCTAAGTTGATTTTACATGGAACTGAGGAGGACAAATTGCAGGTGTTCACTTATTAATAGTTCTCTTTTAGTGGGCAGCTTAGGTTATTCTTGAGTTGGTCTCAATCTGTACCAGTTAGGACAAAGCCAGGTTATACCAAGTAAGAACATGAAAAACAAGCACTGAGATTTTATTAAAGACATGGGTATTCTCCTTTCCCACATAGGAATATGTGTTTTAATAAGGAACATGTTTACTGTGAGAGAACTTTTCTCCACCACTGAAATTAAGCTTCCTAAAGGCAAGACCAGCGGTGTTTACTGTGGTGCAATATGACATACTTTCTTGGTAATAGAAGTACAGGAGTGAAGTCAAGAGTAATTCTTTACCAACCAGATTTATCAATCAGTGGGACTAATCACATCCCTCAGTCTATATAGACATCGTGGCGTCTGCACATCAGAAACCTATTGAAAAGGTTTACTACAGCAATCACTGTATCCACAGTTAGCCTGAACTAGAACCATGACTTCTCTAATAATGCCCCTTTCATTTGTGAATCAGTTGTTTTTCCAACTACAAGAAAGAGTTTGAAAGAATTTTTGGCATTTGTGTAATTCAGGTTTGTCTAAAAGCCACACTGAGCCTCTGCCAAGCTACTACTGGCAACAGGCAGAGCTGCAGTTCTGTTACTTTTGATAGATTTGACACTGTTCTCCCACTCCTGGAAAGTGGTTTGTGATTAGGACCCAGAAACTCATCCTATGTCTCAATCTGCAGGAGATTTGTCTGTTTGATACCAGTGCATGTACCTTTCCCTCAGGAACCAGGAAAGGCAGGGGGTGGGGGGGAGCCAGGGCAGATGGGTGAGGTCCAAAGATGGAAAGAGGGTAGCATAGAACATGACTCTCTTGATGCCGTTACAAAATTTGTAACAGTAGAGCTGATGTTAGTGATAACCAAGAGCATTTGTTAGGAGTTTGTAAAAGGTAACTAATGCTTTGTGTAGTTGTCCTGTTGGTATCCAAACATCATGCAGCACTGTAAACAAACTAATGCATTAAAAAAAAAAAAAAATTAAAGTTCTTAGTTAAACAGCATGTCCATAGTTGTTTTAACAGATTTTTTAGAAGGTAATGTATTGCTTTTACAATTCTCCATAGACTCTGTTGACAGAATACCATCACACAATAAATTCACTCACTAGATAAACTCAACTATTAACAATTTCCCACTATAAACTAATCTTAGGAAAAATGTATTTGCTCTTACCTTATTACCTTTCGTGCTGTCACAAAAGCAGGGACTTTTACCTTTGCATACACAGCTCTGAAAAACAAAAAGATATTTTATAATAAAATGATTTTTCTCATGGTGTTGCTTGGTGAAGGGCAAAGGAGATCTCAGTGGTTTTAGTAAGGTAATTATTTTATAGATAATACAACCTAAAAAAAAATGTTCATAAAGAGTGAACTGAAGAAAATAGCTCATTATTCCTCAGTGCTGTCTTTTGAGACAGGTAAGGTCTCTGCTTCCCTTTAAAAGTTGGGGCAAAGGCCAAGAAGCTGTGTTTGACACCATCAGGGTTATAATATCAGTGTGAAATTCAAGAGCTTGGGATCACAGCAGTAAACACTGATGATTCATTTAAATGCTTAATATAAACTTAAGTGGGAAAAAAACACAAACCAAGGATGTTCAGTGTGTAACTGGATAGAAAGCATAGCTAAATTAGCTCATGTATTTTGTAGCGGTGGTAGCAGTGAGCTCAAGCAGAGCTGCAAAATGCATCTGAGATCCTCTGGTGAGTACAAGAAACGTTAACCCCCCTATGCCTTGTTCCTGCTACAGCTACCACGCACTCAGTAACTGAGCCAGCCCAGTCCGGCTGGGCTGACTCTGCGAAGGACTTTTTTCTTCACTCATGTAGACATCTCCTATTTCAGTGGAGTAGAGGAGGAAAAGCATAAATATTAACATAAATATTGTACATACTAAAGTATCATTAAGGCTACTGTAGCTATACATTCCATACAGATGTAATCTGTCCTTCTTTGTATACTTAAACTCTTCCCTTTATTTTTGAAGCTTTTGCTGAATGACTTTTTCAATTATAACCTTTAGAAAGAAGGTTATTTTTCAGGTTATCTTCTCATTTCAATACATGTGTTTATCACAATTACTTATACTATGGTACAGTTTCAGACAATAGGAAAGGGACAAGTATCTTGTATTGGCTATGATGGTGTTTTTCTGAGTTGCATAAAACTCAGAAAAGAAGGAAGAACTGTATTTTTCTTACAAGATTAAAGCCTTTAAGATGGTATGATATAAAATTTCTATTTAGGTCTTGAAGACAGAATTAATTAACCCCTACAGCTGTTCATAATACAACAGCAGCACTGTTCCAAATTTATAACTTTTCCAGTGGTGTTCTCAAAAAAAAAAAAACAGAAAACAAAAGAGAGAGAGAAGAAAATGTTCTCCATGACATTTTAAAAGGATGGTGTCAGATTGTCATTAAATTTGAACCTTTCTGTAACAATACATTCAGGTTAATTGTTTTATAGAATTGAAAAGCATCTTCCCACAAGCTAGGATCAATTTTGTCTATCTTCATCACCCCAAACCAGGGTATCTGGTATCAGCTATCTGCCTTCATTTCCTACACAGCTGATGGTCTGTCTCTTTCCATTGACTACCCACAGAAACTTGACATCTAGTTTGGAACAACTCATTCCAATAAGTGCTCACAGGCTTCCGTATTGCTAGTACTGGCTGTTTGCTATCATAACTATACAGACCTTAACGGAGCTGCACCTTATTTCTTAAAGTCAAAAGCAAATTCTTTACAGTATTTGTATGCAAAGCACACTTTTCAGGACATGTAGAGAAATCACCAAGGGAAATGACTCTTCCATAATAGCTATAAGCTGCAGAAGACCTGATATGTACAGATACAGAAGAAACTTTTTCTTTTAACTTAGAATCACCGATTAATCCAATGTGAAGTTAAATGCCCGAACATGTAATAACTTATGATGCTACATAACTACTTGAGGTTATTAAACCATTTGAAGAAAAAGAGCCTCGGTTCTTCAGAAGGCAGAATACTTAGAATGTGCTTAATTTGCCATTAGTTAGCTTTCAAATCAGTTTAGATCTTTTTGTGAACGCATATCACTTTAAACTAAACTGAAAAGACCAAAGATGATTTTACATCACACAGACAGACAGCTGGATAACACTAAATGTTTTGGCATATGACTTTTACATAAGACTAGATTATGCCTTCTGTAAAGGAGCTTTGAACCAAAAAGTCATTGCTCACTTATACTATTGATGTTGCTTGGATGTTTCCACAGCCTTGCAAGATGCCTGCAGCTTCTTTACCAAAGGATCATAACAAAACAATAGAGTATTGCCAAGTTACAAGATAGGGAAATTTAGTATTAGCTATTAACAGATTATTCAAATCTCTCACAATAACATCTACATAAGTAGATGCATCAGCGCAGCCACAGGTTTACTGTATGTTTTTCAGTTCTGTGACTTTTCTAATAATCATCTCCATTTATTTCAAATAATTAGATATGTAGATGGAACTAGATTTCTGATCCAAAAATGTAGGCCAATGAACAAAACCAAGTCCTTGTATGAATAATAAATCAAATGATTAACAAATGAACCAAAATTAAAAAAAAAACAACAAAAAAAAAACAACAAAAAAACACTTTCTTGGAGTAACTTATAGAGGAGTTCCTTTCAGAATTGTTTTGAGTGATGGTGGTAGTAGTAGTATATGGATTTTAAATAATTCCAGTGGTACACACTGAAACATACTCTGCAGAAGCACATCTGCGGTGGTTACTGTTTTGTTCGGTGGATTACTCCACTCTAGGGCCTTCTACAACCCTGTGTGTAATGCTGAATTGCCCTTCCCACACTATGGGATTGGATTCCATGGGGCTCTGATTTCTTCCTGACCCCAGTTATGAGACTAATTTAAGCATCTGTTTAAAAAGTGTTTGAGTTCTCTCCCTTTACTGAATCCCTCAAAGAAATGACGATGAAAGAAGGAAGAAAAAAACATACTACAGACTACACTGCCACCTAAGCAAAGCTTAATGTAGATTTAGGATGGCACTGCAACTCCTAACACTGCAGATGCGGAGCTCACAGCACTGTGCCAATAGACCTTCCCATATGAAGGATGTCAGAGAATGTATTTAGGGATATTACCAAACCCAAATGCATGAACAGAGATCACAAAGTGTTAACACAAGGAAAAAAAGCAAACAATGATAGACATTTCTACCAAAAGCAAAGACTTGGAGTTCTGTCACTCACATTTGGAGGGTAATACAGTCATACTGGGAGTGGTTTAAAGGCAGGAAGACAGGGAACAGACAAAATGAGCCAGAGAGGATGATGCGCCAATATTTCTCCATATATGTCATTCCATAAAGAGATTTATGATGACAGAGGAGGCAGAGTATTTGCTTATTTTTCTAGATCTGNAAGGACAGAGAAGCAGCAAAGATCAGGTACGATATTCTTTAAGTAGGTTTCAGACGAAGCATATATCAAAATCACATAAGATGAGTAATAAAGACATTCAGATGCAAGGTAAAATGAAATTAAATGTATTCTGTAGCAATAAAGTAATCTGGTTGAATTGGGGCTAATTTACACTTTTGGCCTGATTGGTCTTTAATTTCATGGGTGAATGGCACTGATTCCAGAGGTAAGTCCTGGTTAACATAAATGAAAGATGACTGTGCAACATGAGGAATTTTAACATGAATTAAGAGCAGTGCAAGTGATATCCATTAATTACACTGGACAGTAAAAATAACCCAGGTGTCTTCACCTGGTGAAGCTGTCACTTGCTTTCACTGGCGGTTCTAGCAGCTGATCAGGCTCATTATTAAAAACGCAGGTCTGATTTTTCATTTAAACTTCATTTTTATTAGCATCTCACCTATTCTGTAATTAGGTCTTCATCTTGTAGCTTCAAAGATCACTGAAGTAGAACTCCAGCAAAACACAAAACAAGTTTTGTTGGACAAGATCTACTTTTCTGTGATAATGCTTTTTTTTTTTTTCCTTCTCTTTTCCATCTTTCTGCTCAATAATGGTATCCTGAGCAGCCTGAAATCATGCAGGTCATCACAATAATCCTTTATAAGTAGAACTAAGTTATAAGCTAATTTCCAGTTTTCTGTAATTTCTCTTAAATTCCAATACTTACTAAAAATTACATATCAGTGAGCCAACTCCTTTAAGAACCTTGGTTATGAATTTTCAGGGCTGCTGACACACTGAGATTTCTGAATTCTTCCTGAGCTGTCTCAGTGCAAAGCAATCACTTTACACATTCCAGCTGCATCTAAAAACCACAACTGAGCACACACAATAATATTGCTCAAATAGTTGATGTTCATATAGTGTTTAAAACTACTAAGGGCCCATTTCTCTAATATTCTCTACTACATGTTTTCTATTGCATCTAATAAAAATGGGTGTAAAATATGATTATCGTAAGTGGAAAATTTCGCTTTAACAATTGTCTGCACTACAGACTTGTGCTGGGGCAGGTATGCTGCACAGAGATGTGAAATGCTGCACTTTCTGAAGAACCCTATGGCACTAGCTGAAGCGTCTAGTTTGGACACAATTATGTTTTTGACAATTTATCCTAACCTACTCAAGCAGAGGATCTGGGAGCACAGCTGTATAGAAAAAAGATCCAACTGTGGAAAAAGCTATATAAGGAAAACCTTCTTTCTGAGTCTAAGATGCACTTGTGTTAGGATACTCAGACTAGCACAGTTAGTAATTCTATCTAGACACAGTTAGTAGATACGTGACCTTGGCAGCATATTCCTCATGTTGCACAACTGTAACACCACGTAGCATAGGTACATGGAAAATGAAGTCCCCTCACTCCAAAACATTGCTATCATAANTTTTTTTTTCCTTCTCTTTTCCATCTTTCTGCTCAATAATGGTATCCTGAGCAGCCTGAAATCATGCAGGTCATCACAATAATTCTTTCTAAGTAGAACTAC
>VXAL01008058.1:65246-78834 GCA_013399475.1 Chauna torquata | reverse complement strand
TAAAATTAGTAACTTGCACATCCTGTCTTCTAATACTTAGTAGCTGATATCCAGTCATCTGTGAAAAGGTCATCTCTTACAAGTGTATGTTGCTATTTGTTAACTGAAATATGGTCCAGTGATGAGTAGTTTCTTATCTTGGCTGTTCTTTCTCAAAACATACAGCTATATAGTGCTAGTAAACACAATTTAAATGTTAAACGAGGAAAGGACTTATTTAGATACGTTCCCTGATGAGCAAACAACTGAAAAATTGTCAGTGATTGAAATAATTTTCTTTCAAAACACTAATGTTAAAGTTTTGGACTTAAAAAACTGGAATATAGTGTGTCAGTTTTTAGAAGAGCTGCATTCCCGCATGTATTTGTGTACAACCTGAGCGGCCACAAAAGCAAGACACACCTTTCCCTTTCTGCACTTCTGCTGTCAGCTGCATACTTTGCTGTGTCACGATCACTGCCCTGGTGTCCTTGGATCCTATCCTAATCCTCCAGGATTATGTCTATACGAGAGTCCGCCATACTGTAGGATTTTCATAATAGGGGCCTAGGATGTGTCTATCTCTGTAACACTGTTAACAAAGGGGCATCCCAGGAAGGGTATTTTGACTAGCAGCATTGCAGTGTCTCGCAGCGATACTGAATAGACTGATTTGGATACCAAAAACCTGATCTGAAGTACTATTTAAAAACAACTGACTTTGAAACTGGAGGAAAAATAAAGGATGATGAAGTTTCCCTGATTCTGGTTCTCTCTCAATAGTCTGGAAGTTCTGCATTACATACCTGTAATCAGTCAATAATCAATACTCACTGCAGTCATTAAGGCTCTTCCTTAAGCTGTCATCCCCTCCACAGGTAAACCGAACTCATGGATTTGCAGTTAGCTTTCTAAATACTTACAAGATCTAGACCTAAGTGCCTAACAGAAGTATAGTAAAAAAATAAATATTTCAAAATAAATTCAATATCGTTATGCAAATGTAAATCTGAGAATTGTACCATTCTCTGAAACAGCTCTGAAATACACATGCACACTGACGGGTACCATCTCCCCAACTTAACATCAATTTATATGCCATGCAATTATTCCTAGTCATCAATACGCAAGGAGTTAAAGTACTTATCATCCATTATATGCAATACAGCTTAAGTAAACATGACTTCAGATAGACTGTTGCAGATGTTTTCTGATGTATGGTGATGAATTTCTTTATATAGGATTACTTGATGTTTTTTTAAGCCTGCAGTGCTGTTGATTTCCAAACTCTGCTGCTTTCTGACTTTACACTCTGACACACTAACTTTGCTTTCCTAGCTTTTGCGGAGACTACGCATTACAAAATAAAAGACTTATTTATCTTATTGTTAGCCTTCTAGAATGCAAAACATCATGCTTTGTCTTCTTTCCAGTCCGAATTCTGCTCTCAGACTGGTTCATCAGAGGTTTGCATCTTCCTCAATCTTGTCTTTAAAGTGCAAGAAATGAATGGTCATTGAAAGCCTCTGGCATTGTACAGTATGCAAGCCTAAAATTTCAGAAGTATACAGTTTATTAAAGAATCCTTCTCTGTAAAGAAATAGAGATAAGAGTGACAGTGTACATTTGGTCACTTAGTACTGTATTTTTTTCATTTTCCACTATTTAGAACAGGCTAGATATCAAAAATGATAAGCTATTTCCCTCAGCAAATGTTTGTGGAAAGCACAAAAAGATTCTAGAAAATACATGTACTTGGTGGGCAAAAGGCAATGGAACAATAATCCCATCCAGACCAACTGGAAAACCAGCCCTATAGCAACCCTCAAAGTTAACAAATCTTTAACTATGTTAAAGCTGTGTTAAAGCAACTGCAGTATGGGGGGCTTTTGCAAAGGCTGAAAGAGAAAGGCAGCATTTCAGTGAGCTACATCACAGTGTATGTATTGAATTACATTGGTAAGCTCACACCAACTTTTTTTTTTTTTTTGCTATTATTTTTTGAATTCTTTTGCTGTGGGGAATCAGATTTATGTGATTCTCTTCATAAGCTTCTGTTGAACATGGTAATCTAAGATTTACATGGGAGCAAGGGCAAATTGTCTCGTTATTGTACTGATAAGGTATCATATATGTTAGAAACACACAAAGTCTTTGGCATAGTACGTAAAGAGTTTTTTTCTATCCATTTTTTTTGAATGCAGTTTAAGTATTGTTAGTTAAAGTTCTGATCGCCAGGACAGTATGAGAAAACTATGCAGCCAACTTTGAATGCAGTGGGAATTGAGACTTTGCCTTTATGTCCATTTGAAAATCTTTTAAATGTCAACATAGAAACTCTTCGTCGTTGTAAGAGGACAAGATAATCGAGGTTTTAGCTAGAGAAATGGTGACCATGGGAGTAAGAAAAGGAAAGGAAACTGCCATGGCTATACTTCAATGAAGAGAAATTGGGCAAATTGGAAGAAAAGAAGAAGCAAATAGCTGAACTTTTATTTAATATTTATATAAAACCAGTATACGTATGCATTGGTTGCTATATAGGTTTTTAGAAGAGCTTTTGTACCTGTTTTTTTTATTTCTCTCAACCTTAGATAACTCAGTGCTATAGAGTAAACAGATTTGTACTATTGTTCATTATTGAGGAATCGCTGTCTGAAAAACATTCTGGTTAGTATTCCTGATGCTATGTCCCATTCTGATATAATTACAGCTGTCAGCATGACAATGAAAGTTCAACTTCTGTTTACCTGGGATTCCAACCTTGTTGGAATTAGTTTTACATTATACTATTTACCTTTTGATCTCATGCCAGAACTCAGAAGGACTCTTTCTCCCATAGGAAATTGTTCAAATGTGCAGCTAAATCTCTTTGTGCGTACTGTGTGCCACTACCCATATTCATTTAAGAACTATCGAACAGATAAATGAGGAAAGTGATTAGTGAAAGTATGTAAGCCAGTAAGTGTTCTACATGATTTTTGTTGCCAGCCCTGATCAATTGAGACTTTCTTCTGCCTCTTCTCTCCCAGTCAAGATGAGGAGGCAGTAGTAGTCAATGTGTTTAATTAGAAGCAAACAACAACTTCATTGTTTTAGATTTTTTTATCTTCCTCTTTGTTCTTCCATAAAGTCCTTGATTTTAATTTGCTCCTGATATTTCCAAGAGATAGTGAAACCTTTCCTTCATTTTCCCCTCTTTCTCTAATGTGGGAAGTTGCACCCTTCATGATTCCTGCAGTGTTGAATCAGAGGCCTAAAAAATGCTGGCTGCTCTAACAGAATTTAGATAGTTAAAAAAATGTTTGCAGTTAGCAATGACCGATTGTAAACCTGTCCTGTGCCGACCCCGGAGTTTGATCCTATTCAATTCCTTTGGCTTTGTTTATAGAGTTAAGTAGATTTAGAAAGCAAGCGTCTACTCATGACCCAACCTGATCAAGCTTCTATGAGGTCATGTGCAATGCCTGGAGCAAAGTGAATAACAATTATAACTCAGCAAGACCAATGTTCGTTCTTTTGCAGATGAATTGACTGGCCTATATTCATACTAGTGTAGGAGAGAACATAGCAAACAGGTATCTAAGAAGAAGGTCTTGTATTTTCTTCTATATGAGGTGTACAAAGTAAGCACTCGTGAGGGATACTGAGTGAGTTGGTTGTCAAAGGTAAGTTAAAAAGTCAGCTGATGTATACGTCGGGACAGTAGGGTACTAATGGTGAAATTTAACTCTGTGATCGGTCTGTCTTCTGATATTGATATTCTTGTCACATTTCCCTAATAGATCCTGTGGGTTATCATGTCTCCCTAGTAGATTCTGTGGGCTGAGTCCAATATACAGCACAGTGTAAACATATTTAAGTTTCACTAACTGGGAAACAGGAAATTCTGTCATTTTTTGTGCCTAAGAGGCATTTATTAAACCACACTTTCTTGCATGCCAGTATGGTGTTGAAATATTGGACATACATAACATAAACAAATGGCAGTCTGTCATTCACATGGAATATCCAGCACTTGTATTTGAATATTCAAGCTGCACAATGAGTAAGCAAGTATGTAAAATTCATATATTTCATCTCAAAATACATGTACTTAGCTGAGTCCATTATCAGAGGTGCATGCATGCTAACATTTGAAGAAACCCAGATCTGTCCCACTTTTTGCCTCATACTTGTTGATCATTTTTCTCAGTATATTGGCTACAGTACAGTTTTAAAATAGAAGACTCCCAAGACGAGTTGCACATTTCTGTAGTATTTCTGCTGTATTTCACTTACATTAGCTTAGAACAACTGACCTAGACAAAGGAGGCCCCTAGATCTGTATCTGAAGCAGACCACACATTTTTTGTAGCTGGGAAGAGCAGTAGTCAGTTCTCTGGTTTCAGAAGTTAGGATTTGAGCTGGTAGAGAATGGAATCTACTTACCAGAATTTGGAATAGAAACAGGATCACACTGTTCTCCTCACTGTAACATCTCTTTGAGGCTGTTCTTCATACACAACATCCAACAACAACATCTCTAAATTAGCGTTTTTCATATTAGATATGTTTCAAGTTTTTTCAAAAGTTTTAAACTTAATGAATTATCTCTATATTTCTGGTTCTCCTGTCTCACCATACTATAAATAGTGTTTTTCTCAGTTGCTTCAGATTGGTAACCTTTTTCACATTGGGCAAGAGAATTTGAGGGATTACAAAACTCTGCAAAATCATTCCTTTTCATAGATTTGAATCAACGAAAGATTGCCAATCAGTTACTTGTTTCAATAAAATGAATCATAGAATCATAGAACGGTTTGAGTTGGAAGGGACTATTTAGTTCCAACTCCCTTGCCATGGGCAGGGATACCTTCCACTAAACCAGGATGCACAAAGCCCCATCCAGCCTGGCCTTGAACACTTCCAGTGATGAAACCAGAGCAAAAGTTGATTTTATTTTATTTTATTAGCTAATCTGATGTTAACGATTTGTGGTCCAAAATATTGCAGCTCTCTGCTTTCAACTGGTAAGTCTTAGAGCTTCAGTGCCAAATTCTCTCTTGTTCAGTATTTCTTTGATGCAGTAGTGACACCCACTGGCTTACTGGACGCCTCTTCTCTTCACGGTTGCTCAGGGTTAAAAACAAAACAAAGTACATTGTGAAAAATGTTTTCAGCTCTTCACGGTGATTTGTTGTAATTCAATGAAATATCATTGCAAAGATTAAGCTGCATCATCGGGTACTATGTTCCTATTAGCATATTGGATCATTACGAAATATGCTAAAAGAGCACAGAGTTTCCTAGTAGGTTGCAGCACAATCAAGATGCTGAGACAAGTCAAGCACTAAGGTTTACTATTGCATTTAATTGGATCAAAATCTGACTATAAAAAGAAGTTACCTAATACCTAAAAGTCACTTTGTGTTCTGTTGTTTCTGAACAAGTTGACAATAAAGTCCATCCAGTATATTTGTTTGATCCTCTGTCAAAGAAAAATTTTAACCCACAGTCGAAGAAAAATTTGCTCTAGTAAGGAAAAGAGAGGATTTAATGTCACTTAGTCGTGTGTTTTCTCATCTGTATCTTATCTTGTTAATATTTAGAAGGTTGATTTTGGAGCCTTGACTTACAGTGAAAATGGTTTTGGTCCCAGTCCTACAGTTAGAGTGGAGGAGTGGAAACCTCCCAGAATGGACACCCCTACAAGCCCTGGAAGCTGTGGCTTGGCTGTGTAATAGACCTGCTCTTCCAAAAGGGGAGAGGACTTGGGTGGAGCTTAGAGTAACAGCAAATGCTTCCACTTCGCAAAGCAAATTACAAAAGAAAACATCTGTCTGCAAATGCCTTTGTGTGCACTCCTCTGTTGCCTCCAGACTACTCTATTACCCTCCCTTTCTCCATCCTAGCCCTGGTAAAATGAAAAAGACTGGTTACATGCCAGAGTCTAGTGTAGAATGAAAAGGGGCACTATAGTGTTTGCCTAAAATCTGATTCTGTGAAGTTGCTGAGAATTTTTGTTTTTGTTTATGTGAACAGAAGGTAAATGCATTTCCCATATAATTGATATATCCACATAGCATGTAACATAGGTACTATTCTAATTGAAGGCAATAACTGGACTTCTTTTGACTTTATTGATAATGAGAAGTGAGACATAAGAATTCACTCGGATAGCATGAACCAGTTTTGTTTGTTTGTTTCCAATTAAGACTCCTCTAAAATGTCTGACTTTCAAGCAGTTGCTGCTCAGGGCATTCTAAAAATGAGGTGTTCTTTGGTGTCTCAGGCAACCAAAAAAAGTCATTCCGAATAACCTTGGCCAGTATTTTTTCTAAACAGTAGTAAATGCTTTGCTGCATGATTCTGAAGTATTTGCAGTTGTAGGAAGTATATTTAATTAAAAAAATATATTGTTTTGTCAAAAGTCAATTTCTTACTGCAGGTCAAGCCCAGGGTATTCTAAAATGACAGACCATAGTCTTGACATGGATAGTTCCTGACCTAGACAATTAACAAGGCAATGAAGACCTAAATAAATTTATTGGCATCAGATGGCAGAACAGGCATAATACTCTGTCCATTTTAACTGAGCCAATTTGTCATTTCCACATGAGCATGACTACCTTCATCCTCTTTATTTGTACAGCTGTCCTGAGACTGTAATGCTGTGGTAGTCACATTGGATGGGCACAAATAATAGATGTGTTAATAGATGTTATGACATGGTATCAGTTTGGTCTTAACAAAGCTCCCAGTCATTATCAGTCTTTGAGCTGAAAGAAAGAGAGACAATCCACCAGCTCCACATGGCATGCTGAAGTTGTATCAGCTGTCAAACCTATTGTGAATTCTGGATTCAGTGACTCTTGTTTTATGATTTCACTACCTCCTGCCGAAGGCATAAACCATGGAGTCAATTAAATTCATAGGTTAGCAACTAAAGAAGACGTTTTTGTCAGCCTAAAAGACCATATGTCCTGGAAGTGTTTATTGCTTTTGATGGATAGTTACCATCGAATTCATAGTTTCTCACTTTTTTTCTGAGTACTGTCAAAATCATGTTTAACTGTCCAAAGGATATAACATAATCTGAAAAATTTCTCTTTCAACTTTTGGATGCAGAGTGTATACATTAATTAAAAATACTAAAGTTGCTGCAGAAATGTGATGTCAACAAAATGCATTGTTAACACCAAGGTTTTAGAGCATTAGTGAGAAATACCTTGTCTTTTTTTTTTTTTTCCCTGCTGATGAATGTTTTTTTTTTTGCATGGTAAAAGCTAGTTCAGTGTACTAAGAAAAAGTCATGCTTCCAGTATAGTGAATGGTTCAAATAGTTGTATTTTACTGTTTTATTACTCTCATTCATTTTACTTTTCTAATACTCAAAATTGTGTTTTAATTAAAATGGTTGTCCAGTCTTTTTTTTTTTATCAAGTATTTAGAGTCTGTAATAGCTGCTTTAAAGGTACATCAATGAATAAATTCGGTTTTACAACAGAGGACGTGCAGCTTACTGCCAATAGATGGGCTGCAATTGTCCATAGAAACAAATACTCAAATAACACCCAGAATCCTTACTTTCCATTCATTGTTAATAAAAATGCAGAATCAGCAGATTTTAATACTAGTAGCCCTTAATTTCCATAATATTTTACACTTCAAATTATGCTGTCAGGAAAATTGTAAATGTTACTGAAGACAACATGATGATTCTACCCTGGAATTTTTGCTAGACTTCATTGGAAGCAAGATCAAGGTTTAAGTGAGGGGTGCCAGTAAGGACAAATGGAGTTGTACGAGGATACTTTTTCAGGTAGTCCTCTGCTATCCTCTTAGGATTTTTCCTAGCCTCTGGACTAAATTCTTGTTCATAGCTTTAGGGCCATGCAGTTTATAGAAAAAACAGTTTAAGGCCCTGTTTGCAATTTGTGAGAAAAGATTTTTTTTTTTTTCCAGACCTATTCAATCTGTTGAAATGTTTACACTCAGCAGAATGGAATTTGGTTCTATCACTTCAACATAATTTGATGCTTGGAGCTAATGTGTATGTCTACAATCACCTTTGATTTCTATCCTTTTGTTTTTCTTGAATCCATTCATAGAAATGAATGTATGGTCTGTCATTTCTGTGAATGGAGATTGTACAGAAATATCCTTTACTGCCCTCAAGTGGTGTCAGAGCCATATTCTTTTCTCTGGAAAGCATGGGGCTCCATTTTGCTCTCTTTTTAAATAATGTGGTATAATTGATAGACTAACTCTGAAAAGAAAGCAAAACACTCTTAAAACAACTTCTAGCAAAACCAATATAATGATAAAGAATAAAAAATATGAATAAGAGAAATAAAGACCTTTATGTAGGTTTTGTAGGGTGAAAATGTAGACAGCTCGTATGTGAAATCTGTTTGATTAGAAAGCTTGTTTTTCTTAGCACTGAGTCTGATTTAATCATTGTTTAACAGCACAGAACAAAAACCAAAACAACTCCACACCAATTCTATAGACTGAAAAATCCAGTTGCTTTTTGTAATGGGAAGTGTTTTTACTTGAAAATATGGATTACCTTGGAAAGTGTCATAGAAATCCATAGAGATGATCTGTATCATACTGTAGGTACAGATACTGAATTTAGAGCTATTTATAGATAAATGACATTCTGCAGCCTCTTAAACCCTTTTAACGCAATCTATTCAAATTGATACTTTCTGTAAATGCATTTGCTAATAACTATCATTTTTCTCTCTAAGAAACTTCACACCTTTTACATAAGGCATTAAAATCTGAGAGTGATGATGGAAGATATGCGAGCTAGAACAACTTAAGATGATGAGCATATAATGTGACTTAAAAGAGAGAGGGAACTCTCTTGATTTATTCTGATGTATACAAAGCAATTTTGTCTGAAATGAGCCAACACTTCTCTAGTGGCAAAAATGTGATGCACGGTGGAGTCTTATTCTTGCAGAAGGGGATACGTACATTGGTAGACCCAGGAGGACTTGCAATTTACCCTAGGCATCTGGTGCTGGAGACCTGATGAAGGTGAAAAGAAATTATCACCTTGATCAAGCTGTTAAATTTGAAAGTTGTGTTCATATAGCATCTAATGCATAGAACAGATCTGCTGCCTGTACAGCAAGCTGTTTTGAACCTTAAGTATGTAGACATTGTAAGCCTTGTTTTATCCATAGAGTCATGTCCAAAATGCTGCGTACTGTGAGGTTTACAGTATTATTCACTCACTTCTTTGGACTCTTTTCAGGGTCAGCCTGGCGAGGTGGGAGCTCAAGGTCCAATTGGATCCTTGGGATCTACAGGACCAGCCGGTCTCCCAGGGGAAAAAGGACAGAGAGGTGAGAATGGGCAGCCTGGGCCAGCTGGAGAAAAAGGTGATAAGGTAGGAAACACCATAGACACCTCTTTTGGGTGTATATAGTATGTAACATTAAGTGTTAAAAAGTGACACAGAACCTGAATGATTAGAAAGCATCTGCCAAACTATCCTCTTGCTTACTCAGAGTTCTCACTGAAATCAATTGCAGCTTTCTTTGGAAAAAATGTTTCAGGGATTTTTTTTTTTTTCTTTGGATTGTGAAATTAGAATTGTCAGAATAAAAAAATAAAAAAGAACCAGTCTCTAATTAGTATATACCTGTCATCCTTCTTAACCTCAAAGAGGGCTGTGAGAGGAATATGGAGCTGGAGAGAGGATATGGTGCTTTTAAAAGTGCTGTACACTAAACAGAATTTTATTACCACTTACGGAGTATAAATTGCAGTTCAGGTCTATATCTTTCATAGCTGTGCAATCCCTGTACTTAGCTCTTGGTACTTTATGTTAATTTTAGTAGTCTAATTTCAGTGATCTCAGTGGATGATTGAAACCACTAAGGCAAGTGTCTAACATAGGTGAAATGTAAGTCCTGAAAATAGAAACTGTGCTGCTGGTATTATCAAAACAAGAGCAGGGTCATGAAATTACATACAGAATAATATTATAGTCAACTTCCACTTCTGTGTACTTTCATTGTCATTGGAGAATGAATGAATATGAGAATTTGACATTTGTCCTGTTACATGGGTAGCTATTGGCACTAATCTCATACTAAGCCTTTTGTCAGATATTTATTTCTGATAATAATTAAGGCTTTGATTCATATTTCAAACAAGAGCATTGCTTGTTTCTCACTATGTAGTATCACATATTCTTGTTTTTCATTCTTTTTAAGAGTTAATGACCTCAGCAACTTTGTTTTTTCATGTCACCTGTTTTTAGGGCCCAACTGGAGTCCCAGGATTTCCTGGTCTAGATGGTGTTCCTGTACGTATTAAATGAATATTGCTTGATAAAAATCACAGTTTCTATAAAGTTAAAGCAAGATTTCTAATAGAATAATGCACTTAATAAATTGTTTGGTTTTATATCCATTCTTATTGTGCCACCTACAGAATTACACAAGTTGCAAAAATTTAAATTAGCAAGGATAACATCAACTGTGTTTACTATTTATAGCAAATTCCACAAAATCCTGGTGAGGTAAGTAAATCATTTTCATGGGGGAGTGGGACGGTGAAGGTAGAGACTTGCCCAAGTCCATGCAGTGTGTGTCAGTGCTAGGATTAAAGCCAATGAGTTTATTTTCTTAGTCTCTGTAGTAAGCCATAGTCTGCTTGCTGCAGTCTTCACACCTTTGAAAGTTATCTCAAATCATGTATTGTTTTCTGTTCAAACTTTTTGATTTTTGCTCATAGTCCTTCCGCAGGAAAAAAAAGCAACCACTGAATTTTACCTGAATAGGGAATGAGGAAGTAAAGTGGGTCCTAAGTATATAAGCATGTGATTATACATTTTTCTGAATGTGATTTTCACTGTGAAAATGGGTGTGGTAAAAGAAAAATAGTATCTCTTAGATGTAGTATTTTGAAAAATGTTTATTATAACTAAATTCTTATGCTGTTATTGGTTTCATATGGATCAAATGAAGTTAAAATGTTGAATTTTGAAAGTGAAAACAGAACCAGAAACTGAGGGAGTGCTTTAGCATCTCCTTGTCAGCTGTCCACACTTGACAATGGGACTATTGCCAGAATGTCTGTATAACTTAGAGTTCACAGGCCCAAAATTTAGCAGAAAAAAAGACACGGTCCCAAGAAATGGATAACCTTTTGATGAAAAATGTTAATCAACAAAAAAAGCGTCCACAAATTGAGTTGAAGAGCCTTAAAGTTAAGAAGAAAGTAAAATTGACAAGAACATTTCAGGCAAATGGCCAGGATACTTTCCTCATTAATTTTCAGAAACAAAAAATATTCATTGCTTTTATTGCCTAGTATCTAATTTAAAGTAGAACTAAACCTTATCTGTACATTGGTTAATTCTTGCTATGTTGGAAAATTGCTTCCTGAATTCTGGAGTGTACAGTCATTGTCTGCAATTGCTGTATGCTTGAGTTAAGCTCAGTCCTCTTTTTCATCATTTTATCCTATCAATTAAAAAATCTTTCAGATGACCTTTGTGTATGTCCTTCAGAAATAGTAAAGTTATACCATGTGTTCCTAGACAAGATAACTTTTCTTAGAGCCACAAGAAAGATTATAGTTAGAGAGCTAGAGTCTGCTTTCCCTGAGAAAATAGCATGTTAGTTATTGACTCAAATGAGAGCTCAGTCTGGCCCCCTATCCAGTGCTGTCCCTGTGATATTTGCTATGCATCAAAGAACAACATATAAAAAAGTAAGGATTCTTCACTTCTTATCACAAAAAAACAAAACAAAACAAAACAAAAAATTGATCACAATAGAAGACATTTCTAGTGCAAAGAGTATGAAGCTGGGACCACTGTGACATGTCCTCTGTTTCACCTCTATGATGTTTGTTTCTGAACTGTTTTATTAATTTAAAAACTAATTTTATATGTATCATGGCATATCTCTAATAAATATTAAACTGTCTTTCAGGGATTACCAGGAAGTGAAGGACCCAGGGGCAAGCGTGGTGTAGATGGCTGCAATGGCTCAAGAGGAGATCCAGGATTTCCAGGCGAAAATGGATATATTGGACCAAGAGGTCCTTATGTACGTTAAAGGCGTTCCTATTGTCTATTATTAATGTATGTCTACATTTCCCTTCCATGCTAACATCTCTCTAAATGAAAAGATTTTTAGACTATGGCACTAGTTTTCCATTTCACAGTGAAGTTCCAGGCACCTTCTATTCTTGCTAAGGTTAATGGGAGTGAAGGACACTTGATGCCTTGATGGATTAAGTTTGAGCTCGAATGTGAAATAAGTTCCTATAGCCTTTAAGTATATATGTCTATCTTGAGAGTTACATTCTGCTTTGTTTCCCCAGTGCGTAACCATGCCAAAGCTAACACCATTTCATGGAAGTAGAACTGAGAATGAGTACCTTGAAACCATCATACCATTTATCACTACTTGAAACTTCTGAAAAGCCTTAATAGTAGGAACATACCTGAGATGAGTTAGCAATAAGTGGAAGTTTCAACAAGTTTCAGCAAGTCCTGTAACACTTTAAGATTTTTAGTGGTAGACCGCACAAATGTATTAGTAGATCTCTTCAAAAATCATGCTCTTACAGTTTCATGGGCCACTTTTTAGATATCTACTCATGACCACTCTGTGCACACCTAACCTTGCCTTGGTGTTTATCTGCATATGTAGAGATCATTTCAATTAAAATATTTAAAATTGCCACTTTCATATTGTTCACTTTTCCTGTTAAAATGGACAGCATTTTAAAATGGTTTAAATAATTAGGTTAGCACTGCTCTTCTAATGAAAAGAAAAGATTCATATCAGTAAGGGATATAAATTATTGTAGATCCAAAGAAATTTTGCTGAACAGATCTAGTCCTGAGTCTTTGACTTTTTGTGGAAACAATTTTTAGTTGTCAATGATTAATAATAAGTCATTAGTTGGTATATGAGCTTCCCTGAAATTTTCTAAATAAAACAATAAAAATGACTGCAGTTTATATGAAAACTCAATTGTGTGTAGTAGGAGTTTAAATAAGACAGTGATTCAGCCATAGGCAATCAATGGGGGAGAGTGAGAAGACATTATCAAAATATAGCGATTAGAAAAAGCATAGAATTCAAGTCTTGGACCTGTAATAGATGCTGTCAAACACACAACCTGATCAAAAACTTGCTAATAACCTCATCTGTTATACCTCTTAAAGTAACCCATTACCCTCCAAATGGTAAAATGGCTTCAGCCGTTTCTTACTTATTATGTGTTCTTACTTATTATGGCTTTCAAAATGGAGTTTTGCCTTTAATAATTAGCCGAATGACATAAAAGAAAAATGACATATGGGACAAATTGCAGCATAAATCCTCTCAATTCCAGGAGCATGCTCTTCGCCAGGCCTAGAAAAGTATTTGCAACCTACAAAGAAAGGGAGGCACAATAGGCATGTAGCCTTGGATATCCACACTAAAATCCAGTGCAAATTAATTTGGCTACTCAGAAAAACAAGACATAGTAACCATATTTGCTTGTGTGCAAGAATGCTACTCCAACTTCTCTGTGGGCTGCCTGTCTTTAAATCAATTTGTTGCACCAAGTAACAGCTTGACTATATATTACAGTT
>VXAL01008058.1:5358-48038 GCA_013399475.1 Chauna torquata | reverse complement strand
TTTTTTTTTTTTTTTTTTTTAGCAGTTAATTGAAATGCTTAATTTACTTGATGTGCTTAGTTTATTTGATGAGGTGGTCTGAACAAAATACAGAGTCTTTCACTCCCACGGAGTCTGAAAGGCAGTGCTGTTTTTTTAGTTGTGTTTATCCCTTCATTGTTCTGCATTACTTTATAATCTCTTATTTTCAGTCACTACTCAGACAAAGTTTGTTCTTCATGTGGATCAGCCACTATAGGCAATGTCTTGTCTCTTTATGATACATATATTAGCAATGAAGCTGAAGTGGAATCAAGATTTTGCCCTTCATTTAATAGTCCTTAGAAGGAAAAACTACAGTAACCATCAAAATAAAGACTTCATTTGCTTGAATAGCTTCCTTGCAATATAGCAATTTCATTTAAAGTTCCTCAAGAAAAGAAACTGAATGAACTTCTTGATGGTAAAGATTTTGTGTACTAGAATCATTTGACATCAGCATGTAACATTCATTTTTTCATTCTAGTGTTACCAAATCTGAAATGGAGTTTTTCATTAAAAAAACCTATAACATTTTTTAAACTGTCCATCCAGGATTCTGCATAGCAAAGTGATGCCAAATAGAGATTTTTTAATAGTTTCTTATGTGTGAGATCAATTTCTTTGAAAATATATTTGGATGTGCTTGGCGTTATAACAACTGTTCAATTTTTTTTGTTTTTTTTTGGGGGGGGGGTTGGTTGTTTTGTTGGATGGCAGAACTCTTTTTCACATGTTTGGAAGAATGGCTAAATAATACCCCAGTTTTACAACCTTAGTGGCCTTTTACTTCTGTGTGAACTTCACAAGGTAAAATGTATTTACCCACATGTACTCTTGCAAGATCAGACTCTCACACCAATGTGATATGCAAACCAGACTCTGTTTGGAGAACTGAGAGCACAAATTGGCATAAAAATACAGAAAAGTGCTTTTTTCCACCTCTAAACCTGGCAAGGCAGAGACTCTTCGGACAATACCAGGTACTAAACTAGATGCAGATGAGATTTCATACTGGCAGCTTTGTGGGCTTTCACTCAGCAAAAAAGCACCACTTACCTACTGCCATGTTCAGTTCTGGGAGGGCAGCCTCATTCAGCAGTCACAACACCTCCAGAGAGGTTTCCTTCCTGTGTAGCCTTGGTGGATCATGGGTCAAAACCTGCAATGGGATGAGCTTGTGAATTGTTTGCATTGTAATATTCTTGCATTTCCAGTCACAGTCGGATGAGGCCACAGACCCAGTTCTTCTAGCATTACTTAGTTTCGCATAGTTGTATCTCTATGCATTTGGCAGAATCAGGCTGAAAAGGCCAGGTGCCATTCACACACCTCTTTATAGATATCAAAAGAGATAAAACAGTGGGGTTTTGTTTGTTTGTTTGTTTTGTTGTCTTTGCTTTTTTTTTAGCATGTTACCTTATTTGGCCTGGTTTGGGAAATAATGCAAGAGCAAGAGACAGTTAACTAAGTTTCCCCTCAATTCCTGTATTGTTTCTTTACTGGAGATTAACCGACAACTCTTTTTTTTTGTTTTTGGGGGGATTGTCAATGGTAAGGGGACAGCTGGTTCTGCTGGACAACATGGTGAAAAAGGAGAGAAGGGTGACCTGGGAAGAGTTAGAATAAAAGGTAAATACATGTTTTATCGTTACCATTTTTGTTTCCTATACAATGCATAGGCAATACTGTGAGACAAACACATTCATTTACTCTTTAAGTCATTAATTTGGCAAGTTACAGAAGCCTACGGATCATATATATCCAGACTGCTTTCTTGGTGCAATCTCTTTCATTTTCTTCTTGCTCAACACAAGGTCAACACGAGTTTTTGTGCTTTTTACTTCATAGTTGAGCCATTAAACAGCTTTAATAGCTTGTTATTAATGCTAACAACTAACTTCTTATGTCATTTGATTGATAATCAGGGTCTTACAGAGGTCTATGTAGCAAAGACTAAGCAGAATACAATTATTGTGAAAGTATGAAGAAATATTATACAAAAACCACCTCCTCAAGTGTGGTATGTCAGTATCCCAGCCGTTATCTCCACTTAAACAAGCAAAATTCTTCTTGGGAAAAACTCAAAGTCTCAGTGGCCATTTGAATTCCTACTCCTATTTCTAAAAATTACTTTTGACCAGGCATTGAAAAGAAACAATAGGCCACCAGTTGCACAACTGAAATTCTTGTAATTAAATAGATCAAAAACTCTCACAGTTATGGTTGTGATTTGCAAAACCAAAAGAGAAAGAGCACAACAAATTACAGTAATCTGATGGGAGAGCTTAGTTGCAAATTCTACATTAATTTTTCAGACAAAAAAAAGTCCATCTTACTGTTCGTGAAAAGTTAGTTTAGCTTTGGTTGCCTCTTTATTTACAGACATTGGAGCAGGGCAAAACATTTGCTGTTTATTTGCAAAGAATTTCTTGACACAGGAAAATAAATCTTTGGGTTAGTATAGTTTTATTGTCCTTTATGCAAAAATTACATTTTCAAAAAAACAAATGCAAGAAAAATCTGGAGGGAAAAGTAAGAAAAAAAGAAAACAGTAAAAACTGTTTGGGAATACTGGTGCAAATATACTGCATCATATGGCATTGCTATATCCTGATGTGACGTTAAGGATCAAACTCTGACTGATTTCAGTAGCGCTATGTTTTCAGTCTGTATATAGAATGAACAGAAACCATGGTCTTGTGGTGCCTGTAAACACATCTTTTACAGAGACCAAGCTGTTCCATGAGGTGTCCAACTACATACCTCCTTCCTAAGCCTAAAATACCTCATTAAGGAAACCTGAATTCAAGAACTGAAAATTATCATACAGATCCAGATGTGATGGTTACCCAGCATTTACCTAAACAGAAAATAAATAAGAAAACATGCTGTAATATTATACTTTTTTTTTTTAATTGTTTTAAGGAATAAAAGGTGAAAGAGGCCCTACTGGGGTTCCAGGATTTCCAGGCCAAAGAGGTAATGATGGTACAGATGGGGAATTAGGATTGCCTGGGGAAAAAGGAGCTGAGGTATGTTTGGCTTTCTCAGGACTTTTTTCTATATCAGTTAACATATTGTCTTAAGAAAGGGCTAGCTCTTAATGAAAAGTGTCATTTTATTCCAAATTCATAGCAGATTAACCACATTTATCATTTTCCGTTAGCCTAGATCAAAAATCATATCTAGTAGCCATTGAAAAAAAGTTTTCCTTGGAAGTACTACTGTTTATTTTGTTGTTTCTGGAAATAACTTTTGCATATACTG
This sequence comes from Chauna torquata, assembly GCA_013399475.1. Classification (NCBI taxonomy): domain Eukaryota; kingdom Metazoa; phylum Chordata; class Aves; order Anseriformes; family Anhimidae; genus Chauna; species Chauna torquata. The sequence goes on along the minus strand of VXAL01008058.1, from coordinate 44,750 downwards.
TGTCAATATTATGGGATCAGGAAGAAACAAACTCTACCCTCTGTTCCTATTGCCTTTGAATATTTAAAATGAATAATATCACCCATGTTGTTACTTGATTGTAGAACAGTGGTTTCTCCAGATAATTTTCTAACGTGGCTTTGGATAATCAAAGAGAGGAAAAGAATTAGGTCATGCTATTTCTTATCAACAGTTTCTTTCCTTTAGGGTGATTCTGGAGTACAAGTGCCAGGTGATAAAGGATTCCGTGGAGTCCCAGGACTCCCTGGAGTAAAAGGACCAATGGGATTGCCTGGTTTGGGGTTTCCTGGCCCTCCAGGAGTCAGAGGTACCCCTGGAGACTTTGGTGATACTGGTAACGTTGGGCCGCCTGGTCCAAAGGGTCAGAAAGGTAATTTTGGATATTTATGTTAAGAACCAAATAATGTCATACATGTTTGGTAGCATCCGTTACAGTTTCAGATGTATTATATGCAGTGTTGTTCATTTATAGTAAAAATCAGTTTTGGCAAGCTCAGTGGTCACATGGAGTATGGCCACTGAAAGATACAATACTGTCAGCACTTAGCAGCATGCACTGGTGAGAATATGAATCTCAAGAAGCCTTGAACCTGAAGTGTGCTACTTGCACACTACCAGAAGAATTATTTTCTGGAGTGAAGACAACTCCTGTGCATAAGGATTTGTAGGGCAATGTTTTTTGGTTTTTTGTGGTTTTTTTTGCTGAAGGAGCCAGAAAAGACAACTCATACTTAAGGCATGGTCTTTTTGTTTGTTTACAAAAATTCCCTACCAAAGAAAAAAAAATCTTCACTGATATTAATATGTATAAATCAGAAATGTATATAGAATTGAGATAAAAATATCATTTCTCTTTCTTTCAGCGGAGGCTATTGTAAAGACAAATTTCTACCAACACAAAAGTAAAACAAAAAAATCTTTGTCTTTACAGAATAGGACTGTATTACAACAACTTGAATCATTACCGATATTCTATACAAAATAAGTGGCAGGAGAAATACATTTTAAGATTCTCCATCAAACCTTAAATAGCATGGAAGTAACTATGTAATAACAGAACCTTTGCACATCAGATTGGTTAGTTCCACAGAAATATTATAGTAAATGTTCAGACTCTTTATTCTAAAATCAAATAGGCGATTTCTTTCTCCCTCTTGCTTCAGGTGAGACTATCTGTATTACATCACCATACCCAGGAAATCCTGGTCCCCCAGGTTTTAAAGGTGCTCAAGGTATGTTTACAGGTGGAGGAATTTTTGTTTTTCATTGAAATGGAGTTTTTAAATTGCTAATTAAAAAACAAAGAAGCTATCCTAAAAAGATGCACTAAGCATTCTAGTTTTTCAACAGATATGCGTCTCAAAATGTAAAACTGCAAATGCACAGGAATATAGCAATCTCTTGAAACCAAGTGCTAGACAGCTGCAGTTTGCATGATCAAAAGGTGTGCAGGCTGCCTCCGTAGAAATGACTAAATGAAGGTAGCTTGAAACTCCGTCCTGCTTCAGTTAGAAGACATGAGAGAGGCTGTTAAATAGGCATATGGCTGGACTCAGATAGGACCTCAAATATCCATGTCTCGATAGGAGGGGGAAAAAAAAAAAGCATACTAGGCAATAGATATGCTGCAAGTCTGTAATTTCTAAGATGATATTGTTCATGGCAAGGTGCAATTGAGCCCTAAAATCTGAATACTTACTACTTCCCTTGTTCAATTTAATTTAAATTCAAAGAACTCATCCAGGAACTGGTCAAATACTGCTTTTGATCACCTCCAAAACACTTGAAATACCACAGAAAATCATGATCAGAACAAATGGGGATACTGGATTTTCAAGCTGTCACTTTAACATGGTATTACACAGCTCCCTGACATCAGTATTGTGGGTGGTAGCTATACTGTATACAGACATGAAAGAATAGAGATTAGCATATTGGGTTCATCTGCGTGATTCCAGAAGAAGCATATAGGACAGAAGAATTTGATTTGACAACCGTAATTCACTTGGTTGATGCCCTGTAACATCAAAATGTTACAGATTTTTTTTCTAATTTACTCTGGTGATTTGCAGTCTGCTGTTTTTGGATTAGGATACATGTCCATTTAGAAAAACAGTAGCCATAGATTTGATTGTGACTTGAGTGGTGGCTCTTGCCTAAACTGTTTGAAGTGTATAAGTCAACTTGTCTTCAAAGTACATGAATTTGCATGGGATAAAGATGAAATACTGTTTCCTTAGGTCACAAATTTTAGAGCTCTATCAGGTTTTGACATCTTTTCATTCTGTTTCCAGGACCAAAGGGTTTAAAAGGACTCCCTGGTCGTCCTGGACCAAATGGCTTTGATGGGCAAAAAGGCCAGCGAGGCAGGCCAGGAGCAGGAATCCCTGGGCCAGAAGGTGAATTTGGTTTTCTCAGTCCAGGAGACCTGCTGGTCAAGCTGTAATGCATAAATACAGGGTAAAGTAGCTACTGTGGTAAAACAGAAGTATATTTTAACTACAGCCATGGAGGAGGAATCTTTATCAGTGTCTATCCTTTCTTCCAGTGGGTACTGCAGTGACCTTAAGTTCAGTGTACAGGAAGGAAATAAGTTTGGTGTATATAAATTTTCACAGAAAACTGAGAATAACTACTATCATTTTAGCAAAGGAATTGAACTTAACAAGAATGACAGCATGCAAGATAGATGCTGTCCTAGAGAAAATCACTGTCCCTCTCCACAGGAATAATTACCTCCTTTGTTCCTCATGTATTGTTAGCTGTAAATGAGAAATCTGAAATTTATTGTATGATGTTACTTTTCTTTGCAAACTCATAATGTAATTCTGGTTAAATTTGCATTATATTATTCCACAGTTTTGGAAAAAAAAAAAAAGCTTATGATTTATGCCCTATTTGAATTTTAAAATCATGCCAACAGGCTTCCGAGGCAAAGCTGGTGATCCTGGTGAGGAAGGTGAAAGAGGATCTACAATTAATGGTAAAAATGGCGCTCCAGGTCCACCTGGCATAGATGGTCAGAAAGGTGTTCCAGGTGATACTACATATGGTCCTCCAGGAATCCCAGGCGATAGGGGACTGCCAGGACCACCTGGTGCACAAGGAGCAAGGGGTGATCCAGGCATTCCTGGGCTTCAAGGTATGAAACAGTTTTTATGAAGCATTTCCATGTGTTCAAAGGAGAAAGTCTGAGTCAGTTCAGTGCTGATACCAATAAAACCTACTCTTATCTGCATCCATAATGATGACTATGAAGAGTATACCGTATTTTTACATTTGCATTGTTATGGTTAAAGTTGGATCAGCCACTGAGGAGATCTGAGCTGCAGGAGGAGGAAGATGCCTTTCCCCAGTCCTTGCAGAAACAGTGCAGCTTCCTGTTGTTAATACTGTTACTTTCTGCCTACAGGCCATCTGTGCTTAGGGTCTCCTGCTCTGCTCCACAGACACAAAGATAGTCCCTGCCTCAAATTGATTACTTAAATCTGAAAAGACTGGCTAAAGGTGGGAGAACACTCAGGGAGAGAGAGGTGAATTTCTTTGCGCAGGGTTACACAATGTAATCCCCAATATCCTGAATGCTACACTCCTCACTTCTTCAGGGGAGTTTTGCTGGTTGCTGCAGATGTCTCCACAGTGCCACTGCTTTCCTGCTTCATAGCAGATATTCCTATTTCACTTTACAGGTCCTCCTTTTGCCTGGTCCTCAACAGCTAAACATACCCTTCTGTGCAGGGAACTGCGCAGAACTGCAGTGGTAGAACTGACACCAGCACTATGTTGCTGGCGCACGCCAATGAATTCTCTCCATTCTGCTCCTACACATCAGAAACAGCTAGCTTTTTGTGCTATAAAGCCCTCCTCGCCTATAGGTGAGAGCTGAATTAGTATTTGCTCCTTAACAAAGGAAGCTCTCCACAACAGCAAATTCTGAATTGCAGAAAAACATCAGCTTTCACAAACTATGCAAAAGCTGTAGGATAAGCAAGATATTCCAATTATTGAACATATAATTTAAAAATAAAAGTTAGGAATTCTGAGGGATAGTGAGTGATATAAGGGAAGGATTTTACAATGTTTTTTGTTTCCAGGGCAGCCTGGTACCCCAGGATTTCCTGGTGCTAAAGGTTTTAGAGGCCCAGAAGGTGATATAGGAGCACCAGGCTGTCCAGGCTTCCCTGGTCCACCATGTGACGTTGGATTACCAGGGCCACCAGGAGTCAGAGGTGTCATAGGCCTGCCAGGCCCTCAAGGTACATAATGTTCATCAGCTTGCCTCACAGCTCTAAGCTTTGCATTTCTTTTCTAGCAGATTTAACCACATCGTTTTTGTGGCTAGCATGACAAATACTTCCATGGGGGCTGCTCATTAGTGGAGGTGCACATCATGTTTTGTGCATTTCCTATAACTCAGGGAATGTATAATGTTCATCTCAGATTTTTCCCAGCTTTTCTTCCCTTCCCATAAATGCTTTTCCTTAACTGGTCAAATCATAGTGTGTTCACTGTCAGGTAATAAAAAAAAGAGTTAATTATCTTTTATTCTGTTGTCCTGAGTAACTTAATTGAACTCCTGGCATTGCTGTGGTGATTTTATCTTCTGTATTCTTAAGCTAAAGTATTACTTATGGAGACCTAGTAGACATGTATATCAAAAGTACTTAGGAATTAAAAGCTGCAGTTTTTCACCGGGAACTTCTACTGATATATCTCTCACTAAAGAATTACAAGAAAACAAAATATTCCTGATGAAAATCTAGACAGAGCCAGGACTCCAGCATGGTGGCAAAGTTTCCAAGTCATTTTGCCATGTTTGATGATATTTATCATTTCCTACTTTTCAGATACAATTGCTGAATCCTTTCCCTGCATTTATGTACATAGAGTAAAACTGTTTTTCTCAGGTTTACCAGGCTTTAAAGGTCAGAGAGGAGACAGGGGCCTAGCTGGGCCATCTGGAATGAAAGGTCTCAAAGGCTCTCCTGGGTCACGGGGCTCCCCAGGTCCTCCAGGCTTCCGAGGACTTCCAGGACTTCCAGGCAATAAAGGGTCACCTGGCTTCCCAGGACAAACAGGTATGTTAAACATCCTGCAAAACACCTCATCTATAACATCTCTTGTACAGGGAGCTATTTCTACTGCTTTTAAAGCTAGGAAATACTTTGCACCCTCCTCCCTTTCCAGCTTCTAGAATAAGACCCTGCAGCAAGGTAGAGGCAGTAACAATAGCATCCTTTGTTCTTTCTCTTATAATAAAAGCAAAGGGATGGAAAGAGTTTGATACACCTTGATGCATCCTGGCACACTGGTAGTTTTACAACACTGACGTATTTCAGTGTATTACTTCCTAACTATTTGTAATAGGTTGTTGTTATAATATGTTATAATAAGAACAATATACTTTTTATTACATGGAGATTATCTCCTTTACTGATGCAGTCTGTGATTGTATTCTGCATCTAGAATGTATGCTGATGAGTTAGTGGAGAAATAGTTTTACATTATGTCTAGTACTTCTAAAAATCTGAGAAATTGTGCCACAAAACTCTAAAAAGTACTTAGGGTGAAAATAACATTTAAAGTGGGCATTTACATTCATTTTAGTTCAAAATGTCCTTAACCGTCCATGGGAAAACACCTGGTCCAAAATTTGAGGTGCACTAAGGCTGGACTAACCTAGATAGCTGGGTGCAGATTACAGGGTCTGCTTAGATTTAAACTAAGGCTAGATGTCACTGAAAATTAAAAGAAAGGGGGAAAAAAAACCCAACATAAAAAGTCCAACTTGCAGTACAGTTATCTTGAGGGTTAGCTGTTTTAGTAATAAGCATAGACTTAATCTCTGGGGGTGGTGGCAGGGGAGGGGAAGATGTTTGTTTCAAGGCAATCTGGATTTCAAGATAAGTCTGATCTTGGCATGAAGCCATGCTCCTACTATTGGCTCTCTAGCTGTGCTGATTTCCTAAGGAGTCCCTGTAAACCTCCTACCTTTTGCTTTATACTCTTCCTTAGAATATGACAGCAACAGCATAGCAGACTGAGTATGTAAATAAAGCATTTAATATTACCAGGAAGCAAAGGGATTCCAGGACCCCAAGGATTCCCAGGACTCCCAGGAACACAAGGCCCAGTGGGAATTTCTGGTGTAAAAGGTGAAGATGGAAAAATGGGTTCACCTGGACCTAGTGGAGAATGTGGGGATATGGGAATGAAAGGTTTGTAAAAATCTGTTTCACTCTGTAGTTTTGTTACTATTGTGATTAGCTTTGTTAAAACCATGTTTGGTATAGATTTACATTTTCTGCTTATTTATAAGTGTATATTCACTTGTTTTCAGAGATACTAAATCCACTTCTCTCCCTCATAAATGCATAATGAAAACTAACTAAAGAAAACTTAATGGCATTGAGATCAATAGATGCATTTACTACTGTAAATCAAAACATACATAAAGATCATTCATTCAAACAAACCTTGAATTTTGTCCTGTACACATCTGAAAGTTTAGATTTTTCAAGTTTTCTGTCATATTGTTTGTGTTGTTCAATCTATCTAAACCATACAGGAAATAATCTTTGTGCATATTAATATAGGAAAGAGAATAACCACCTCCAAGGTGTATTCAGTCACAGACAGTATATTATAGAGTGGACAGTACAATTGCTATCTTCCTTATTCCAGACAAGCAGGGAATAATTCTGATTTAGTATCAGCTGGGTTACTACTGATTTAACTAAAAAGCAAGCAAAAGATAATGAATTCTGTTAGCAGTGAGTCTTTCAACAGCTAGGATCTGCATTAGTATTTGAAGGCTTTCTCTGGTAGTGAAGTCTTCGCTAAAAATTAATTTTCAGGACATGTCACTCATAAGGATTTACTTACATTCCATATGTTTGGTTCAAAGGTGAAAGAGGGCCTCCAGGAGACAGTGGCTGCATTAACATTCGGCTTGAGAAAGGACAAAAGGGGGAACCAGGGTTTCCTGGTGAGAACGGATTTAGAGGTGAAAGAGGTAAGTTCGTAAAATAAAGCTGTGCACACACACATTCATGTGATCTGACATAGATGGCTGGTGGTGGTTACAGGTTTGGATTCATAGTTGCAATAATACCCAGCTACCTTATTGTGTTTATAGGTTCTTAAGCTAGCAGGCTAGTTTCTTTGGGCAATTACTAAGGCAATACACAAAGTGTGAAAGCATAGCCATATTCAAAATAAGTGTCAAGTAATGGTTTGACCATATTAGGTATTATTTTGTTCTGCAATTAACTTCAGGTGAAAAAGGCAATACTGGTTTCAGAGGTGCCCCAGGATTTCCAGGGAAGAATGGTGTCCCAGGACGGCCAGGTGACCATGGTGACACTGGACTGATGGGGTTTCCAGGATCACGGGGTTTCCCAGGACCAAAGGGCTTTAAAGGAGTTACAGGTTTCCAAGGACAACCAGGTGACCAGGTAAATTGAAAGTAACAATGAGATGTCCTGGACTTTGCAGTTATATCTGTCCTGACTCCAAGAAATACAGTGGATACTTATATTGTGCTTACCCAATAGATGCTCCTCCTGAGAGGAGATTGTCAGTGTAGTAGGAAAGGTAAATTCCTTAACGCAACACTTCAGTGCTTTGATTACATTTTGGCAGGAGCTGTAGTGAGGGTCAGCAAAGGGCCTGTCTCCTAGCTGCATGTTGTGATTTTGTTACACTGCCACTTGGTGGAAGTCCAGGCTATGCTTCACTAATTACAACAGCACAAGGCTGAAGTTAGTATGGCTGCTGCTTCATATCTTGCTATGTGGAGCTGCCAAGCCAACAGACAAACAAAAAAACAAATCTGTGCCCATACAGCTTGCACCAAATAGAACCCAGAGGAGCAATATTGCTCAGGAACAAATACACAAAAGCACTCATATATCCCATATGGATATAAGGTCACATTCTTCACTGGCTTGTACATTAGGTAGACAGGCAGTGAGATTACATGAAACAAATCACAGTTATTTTTTGGTACAGCACATATCTTTGCTTGGCTTGTCCTTTGTTATATTTCTTCAAAGAGACGATCTGTTTTGCTGATCATAGGTCATTATTTAAAAGGAAAAATAAAGAAATCTTTACATTTTTACTATCACAACATATTTCTGGTTAATGTTTATACTAAATTTGGATTAAAATTCAAGAATATTTGGTACACTGTTGTGGTACCTTTTAAATCAAATCGCTGAAGCCATCTGTGGGGAATTCAAGATGTTCAAGCCAAGTGTTAGCATAAACAAATTCAAAATTATTAGCAATTCTAATCTAGAGTTTCTTGGAAGTATTAATGGTCAGTGTTAGACATGTAACAAAGACAGAAAGCTTTTCTGTTGAGCTTAAGATACAGTTTTGCTATTCGTATTGATTCCTGGCCTGTTTACCCGCATAAGAGAACCAAATGTTCTCACAGATCATTCTTATTATGCATATCATACATCAAACTTTTTTTGTCTGTTTAAAAAAAAAAAAAATCAGGGTGATGTTGGCTTACCAGGAATGCCTGGAAACCCAGGACTGACTGGCCCAAAAGGACCTAAAGGTAATGAGCTGGTGTAAACATGCTTTTAAAAAGAGCTGTATTGTTATGATATATATGCTTTGATATATGGAAAGTTCTCACTGGACATGGGAAAATAGGACAGAAGTGAACATAATTCAGACATGAGTCTGACGTACCTGAAGGCAAAATTTGCATTTCAATACATTACTTCTTTAACCGTTTGTTCCTTATAAGATAGTTCTTACTAATTTAGAAGATAAATGTGTGGAATTTCATGGAGTTTCAAAATTCCATCAAAAACAAGTAAAGACACACTTCTGTATCTGTAAAACTAGTCAAATCAGATATGTAGTTTTTAAAATAGTACAGCATGATTTATAGTTACTTTTACCTCACTTATTTTCCAGTGATTTAGACTGTGATTGTTGAATGCTTGGAACTTCTGAAAGTAACATAACAAATCAGGCGGAGTTTGTATCCATGTATGCAAAGTTATTCTGTTGACAAGATGAAGTTTTCTATCTGTATTTTTTTGCATAGGTAGAGATTACTCTGACAAATTTATAATATTTAGATTTTAAAAAATGTTTCAGCAGAATACAAAGTGGTGTCATCCATGATATTCCAAATTTCCTTGGGGCATGATTTCATTACTAATAAATAATGAAACTAAATCATTGCCAGGAAAAAAAGTGTTAAGGGGACAGGATAAGTTCTTTTTCTCAGTTATATTTTCCATTTCTTCAAATAGTCAACACCTTCTCAGCCAGGGAATATATTGCCACACAAAAAAAGCAAAGAACAACAATCTGTACGGACAGTATAAGACAAAATTGCTTGGAATTATTGACTGTGATAAACAGGAATTTCAGTACAGACAGAAGTTGTGCTGTCTTTAAAGTCCCCAGCTAGTCCCTAAAAGGTCTTTACTGAGTAAATGGACACATGCGGTATTGATTGTGCAAATCCTCACAAACCTATGTAAGGAGCTCTTTGCGTTTAGTAAAGTATTATAGGGAATTTATGCAGTATCTTTCATATTTAGTATATGCTGTCAGTATTGGAAAAGTTCCCATAATTTCTTTTCCCATAATGGGAAATTTACATGAATATTGACAGGAATTAAATAAAACTGAGTTAGTACTTCAAGATAGGCTGACCTGTCAGATAATTTCCAAGTGCCAAAGCAGTTTTCATTGTGTTCTCTCATTCCCTTTTGTAGTTGTTATATCTATGAGTAAATTATCTGCTCTTACAAAACTGTTCAGCTTCGTTTTCGTGAATGAAAATAATACTTGTATCAAATGAAAGTCACTGTACCTTAACAGGCAAGAGAGGTGACCCAACTCTTCTGCTTGGTATATATGGTCGAAAAGGGCGCCCCGGAGATCCAGGATTACCAGGTAATTCTGTCTGAATAAAGAAAAAATTGGACTTAAGAAATTTTCTGTAAGCTTTGTTAGTGGGGAGGGAGCTCTGCTTTCTGTACATATTGAGCTGTATTTTCCACAGTTATAAGCCCTGGGACTAGAGAGGTATCACAATGCGCAATATAGCAAGCACGAACATAAGAAGTAGAGTCTGGTATTGTCTAGTACAGCAGTCGTGAACATCCTGAGACCTCCAGGAATACCTGTCTTGTTTGTCTCTTGCTAGCCATTTCTGCTCTTTTAGATATCATCAGAGATCACTATAATTCTTTGCTAATAAATAGATGCAATGATCTGCAGTATTTGAAAAAAAAATACTTTTCTATTCCAGAAAAATCTTACTGAACATTTATATTTTTAAACATAACATGAGATGAAGAATTGGGTAACTTCAAACAAGAAACTCCTAGATGATGATGATGATTATTATTATTATTCCCCCCCACCAGGATTCTGTGGATTCCCGGGAGAGAATGGTTCACCAGGTATACAAGGGCAACCTGGAAGACCAGGATCCAAGGGCGAGCCTGGATACCCAGGAATACCTGGATTTCCAGGTAATGCCAAAGTTTTAAAAAGTAGTGTGATGTAAGAGTTCAAAAGAGGTATGGATCAGGAAAGTGCAGCTGAGGAGGCACCTCTGTGGAGAAGGCTATAGAAAAGAGAGATTGTATGAAGGCTTGTACTGAAAGCTATTTCAGTATCTATAGACAGCAGCAGTAGCGTTTGCTCAGAGCCTGAGAGCAAGATCCAGCAGTTCTTCAGACATTCCCATATGCTTTCAGGTACCTCCAAATAATGTAGTGTGCTGAATAGTGTGGGGGGAAAAAATGGATTTGCATAGTCAAGGATTTTTTTTTTTTTTTTCCCCATTCTCAGGAGCTACAGGTCCTCCAGGATTGCCAGGAGAACCTGGAGAAAAAGGGAAACATGGAATTTTAGGACCTCCAGGATTGCAAGGATTAGCTGGATCGCGAGGCAGAAAAGGTAAAAAGTGCAGTTCTACTGGTAATGTGACAGCACCATATATTACTACCTTTTTAGCACTGAAAACGGAAAAGACCTAGTGCAAGCATGATTTTGATTGTGTGTTCCCTTAAATGACTGAAAGAATTAAGCCAGTTATCAGCACCTTTGAAAAATAACGTAAATGCTGCCTCACAAAATTGGACTACAATCTAAAATGAATCAGGAAGAAGAAACATTCTGGCTCTCCTGATGTAACTGATAGCAGAAGTTAAGGAAAGAAAAAGGAGTTTGCAGTAATTCGGATGTTTCTTTTACTTCAGTTATGCTGTGTTCTGCCTTTTCACCATGGAGTGCCACTGTTACTCTACAAAAACAGCAGACTGCTGTGGAAAGTTTTGTCCACCACAAATTGTGATCATACGATAACTTGTTTTGATTTTCTAAAAACTGATTGTTGGTGGATTTTATGTACAAATGTTTCCCCAAAATCCTAAATCACACTTTTCACAATGATCATTACATTTAGATTGTACAGCAGTTCATCTATACAGTTGTTTTTGTTGGAGACTGTTATGTCATTCTGAGTATAGTAAATGTTAATATTGAAATTATAAGTTACATTAATATTTTATAAAGAAAGATAATCAACTATGTAATTTGTATGCCCTCTCTGCAATAGTGTGCTTCATAACCAGTTCCTGGGCAAGAAGAATAGTATTAGTGATGCATATGCAGATATCATAGTAAAGTAATATGTGGGACTATGATAAATGGCTAGAGAGGACAACAGATTCACTTCAAATTCAGACTAAGGAGAAATTGAAAAGGTTTCTTACAAACTACTGAAAAACTAAATGAAAAATGGAAATTTTGGATTACTTGCAGAGAGTAAGCGATGCTGATTTAAACTGTTGTGACAGATTTCTTGCTGGTGCATAATCTGCAAGAGAACATTTCATTGTTGCAAACAGTATTTTCTGTAACAAAGGCAGAAATCTGCAATGACAGAGATGTCTAAACTGAGAGAGAAAAAAATTGTTCTGCTGAAAACTTCTTAGCAGCAGATGGACTCTTTCCTTCTTGTCATGAGTGGTCAGACACTTCTATTCTCTATTGTACAGAAGTTATCCCAAGTCCTGCAAAGGAAATGTAACAAATTAGCACATGCTGCAGAGGGAAGAGTTCCATTCCAAATACAAGTTCACTAGAGACCAAGTTGCCTGCCTTAGGAGCCTGTATATTACCAGCAAAGTTGAGAAGAAGGTTAACACCTTTGAAATTATACTCATTAATGCAAACTGAATGGAATTAGTATTCCAATTCAACTGGAGAATATAGATCATACGCAGTTTTTAATAAGTAGTGTAGCTACCATTAGAAGTGAAATAGTTAATTGGCTGTTCACTGTTAAAGACACAGCCTTGTTAGCCTAATTGCTTCTCATTTACATTAAATGTCTTGTGCCTGAAGAACTTTTAGATTAAAAAATTTAGTTAAAGGGCTTCTACCAAAGCATAATCACATTTTCTTTATTACAGAGATAGATAGTTTTTAGTTAAGGGCTCAGTCTGGCAAGCCTTACTTGTGTGAGTAATCTTTCACGAAGCAAGTAATATTAAGAACATCAGCAGAATTACTTGTGTGAGTAAAAGCTGAATTGGGCTGTAAAATGCAGAAATGGTGGTTCATACATAGGTCAGCCAATTCAGCTGTACCTAGAAGTATGGGACTACAGCAGTCCAAAAATCTAGAAATACAAGTGCTAATATTATAATGGATTGTTGGCAAAGGTGTCAGAAATTCCCTGGAAAGCAAGTAAACCAAGCCATCAATCTTGACTGAATAAACTAAAGATCAAAAAAGTTTTAAATGGTGGCCTGGGTGCCAAAGGTCGTTACTAGTTCATAATCATTTTAAAATACCACTGTTAAATTCCCCAGATTGGCATGCAGCTCTCACACAAATTAGAAAATGGGAACATCCCCAAGACACAAGCTGGCTACAGAAAGCAGGACTGAAACTTAAAAAACTTAAGAGCAGTGAATTAAGGGCATAGAAGATACTATGGGCTGGATTAGTAGTATCCCATACTATAAAGGGGATTACATACAGAGTATACTATCAGTGTCTTGCAGGTTTTCAAACAGCCTTCTGGATTAAAATTTTTCCAGACCAGTGTTTGCTGCTGACGTTTTGTTTTGTTTTTTCCATTCCTTTGTTATATTTTAACAAAAATAATTCAACAGTTTTTCTGAGAACAAAGCCGCGGGATTATTATTTATGGAGTGTCTGTTAAAGAACCCTAGTGACCTTTTATTTTTCTTTTCTCAGAAGACCCCATCTTTGAACTAAATATGTTTAAATTTGGCAGGTGAACCGTTTGATGAAGGGCATTCCTGTTGCTGTTCCTATTGCAATTCATCCCTGCCAAATTTGACTGGCTTAGAAACTTAAAAAAAATAATAATAATTCCATTCATATGTGCATAGTAGAGCAATAAATTCTTCTATGATTCATGCTCTGGATATACAGCAGATTTGTGTGCTGCAGGACATGCTGGGATCAAGCACAGGAACTGAAACAGAGAACCTGCATCTTCTATGCCAGGAAATGGCAAGACAGGGAAAAAGAGACAGACACAGATAATTCAGAGTTGTGGAGAAAAAACACTGGAACTGGACTGGGAATCCTACATTGTAGGGAGAGGAACTGGCAGGAGAAGGAAATTAGACAGAGATAAGCAGCAAAGGTGGAAAAGAAACAGGAACAGGCGCTGACAGTGTTGTTGAACTTCTTGAAGATTGTTGTCCGCTCTAGTCTGTCCCGCTCCGGAGGGAGAAGCATCCCAAGTCTGTTCCTCTGTCTGAAGTCTTTGAAACCTGTTGTAAAATGACACATCAGTTTTGTCAAATTTGTTCCTATCACCAGGTGCAGCCTTCACATGAGTAACAAACCCAAATATTGCATTCTTGTTTCTCAGGTGAACATCCAACTGATAGGGCTCCCCTCTTCCCCTCCTCCAATTTTAAACAAAAATCAAAGTATAATAAGAAAACACTAAATAAGATTGCAGTATCCAGCATTCTTAAATTAAACACTATAAGAATGCAATTGATTTTACCCTGCATTTTCTGATTTGTGATTGTTCCAGTTTTAAATAGTAGCAGAATTCTGGTTTTGCCTGGACAGAATCATTATGATATAATTCATGTATTTCTCAAGAAACAATAGCAACCAGGCTGAGAAAGGACTTTTAATCAGACTTTTTGACTCAATTCTAGAGTATTTTCAATAAACCAGGCAAATAACTTGATTAACTTTCATCAATGTTTGTGCCAAATAGCACTTCAGTTTTTTGACCACTTAAGGGAGTGCCTGAATGCAGGTCGTTTTCACAGTAACATGAATTAACTTTGAATTTTACTTAAAATGAAGTGCTTTCACTTGTAGCTATTTATTGCGTGACAGTGAGACAGCAAGACATTGTAAGAAAAGTCTGCAGTTTGTTTTTAATAAGTATACATCTTAATATTTGAGACTTCATCTGTACGATTTTGGAAACTATAAAATGCTGATGACATTTTACCCTCCGCTGCAAAAAAATATATATATAATCTCAGATTAGTTCAACAACAACAATAAAAAAGATAAAAATGCTACCTATATTTTTACTTATTATGCTTTTCGCAATTTTCAGAAAAGCTCAGATCATAAAGCAGAACTTATTTTTAACTAGCACAAACACAGCTTATGATCTTGTTATCTAGTGAACATTACTAGCAACAAAGCTGCTGTGCTACCACTTGTCAACATCGACCTTCATTACAGATGTGTAATTCTGTTGTTTTCAAAGACTTTGTGCTTTTCAGTTTGAAGAATTTTTGTAGTAGTATGATGCAAAACAGCATGGTTCTCTGTGTGAAATCTGCAGGACCAGGAAAAATAAGAAGCCAGGTGCAAATTTTGCTTTTTAGTGCAGCTAGATTAAGTTGCATTTACATTTGGAACAGAAGTTGTAAAGAAGTTCCAGTTTTACAATCATTTTAGGTAGGTCTGCATCCTAATCTTCTCGATATTACAGGTTTATGTAGTGATAAGACAGCTAACTTTGGACTAGTTAATCACAGGTAGCAGTAGCACTCTAGCCACAACCAGGAGGTTCAGTATAGAGTAAATTAGTCCACACTGAGCTTCCTGCTGCTAGCTGCAGTGTAGAAATACCTAAAGGATTCAGGTGTGTGTTTTCTGATTACTTAGATATGAAACTGTATTATGGCTGCTGTTTTCGGGTTTTTCACGCTTTCCTTTCCAAGATGACTGCACTGAGGCGCAATGCGATCTCTTCAGTTGCCAATAGGAATCAAACTCAGCAAATGTCCTGCCTTGATCTAGAACATGTCAGCAAAAAATGCATAATTTTTAAATGCAATTTTAAAGGATTATTGTGGCACCCATTCATGCCTGCAATACCTCTTAGGTCTTCCCGGACTGCCTGGACTAGATGGCTTGGATGGACTAAAAGGTCAAAAAGGTTCTGCAGGAGCCCCAGGTAAAGAATGGAAATAGTCATGTGGAACAGAAAATACTCTCTTAAATGACTGAATGCACAAGAAATGATGCATGTTATTTTGATATTTGCCTTGCCCAGAAGAGATCATTACAGGTCAGGCTAAACTTTCAAACAGAATCTAAAGTGTGACACACCTGCAGTTATTTGTGAAGAAAACTTTAAAACTTCTATTACTCACATAGTTCTGTTGGAATCTTTCAAGGCTATTTATACAAAGAAAATGTTCAGTGCAGATGATCCTAAGCAGAGCGAAGTTTCCAGATTTTTTTTTTACATGTAAAAGGTAAACTAACAAATTGAAAGATTTTTGAAATCCCAGCCCCGTTAAAGACAATGGGAGTTGTGGCACAAACTTCAGAGGAACCAAGATTTCACTCATGCTAATATATTTGCAACTTTCAAAGGGTGCTTTTGAAGCAATATTTCAAAAAAAAAAAAAAAGTGCTCACCATCTATCTAGAGGTTACAAAGTTATACTGATAGAAAACTAAATGTAGGACCTTGCAATGAGTTTACATTTCAAATTAGGCAATAATGACACTATATAAAATAAACACTAAAGAAGAGCCTTAAAGCAAAGATATTACTTTCTTTGCAAGAGATGAGTAAGAGCCAGATTCAACAAAACTCTATCCAGCTTCCAAGAGAGAACCAGAAAAACAGTGCCAGTCAACCCTTGCAAGGAGAAACATCTACAGCTGATGTTTCTATTCTGCACATCTGTATTTGTACTCACTGTAGGCATTATGTACATAATTGTTTTCCTGTAAAGGTCTAAGTGAAACAGGGCGCCCAGGATACTCAGGAGAACTTGGACTGAAAGGAGACAGAGGTGAACCTGGATGGCCTGGTATTTCCATTCCAGGCACCCCCGGAGAAAGGGGATTCCCAGGATTCCCAGGTAAGAAAGGCTTTTCTCCTCAGTGGTGCTCTGCGGAGTTGAAGTGAAGCTCGTACAGGCTCTTCCCCTGGTTAGTATGAACATGAATACATGCACAGGAGATTCTTTGACTAAAATAATTCCTATTGCAAGCATTTATGTTACAGGAGAGAAAAGAATAAGAATAGAAAATGACTTGGACAGACTTGGGCAACTGCTAGGTGGAATTGCCTCTTGGGAAAAAAAATACCTTAAGAAAGAGTGCAGCAGAGAGGTAGTCACAGAAATACAGTAAATCAAATATTCCAAGGTAAATGCAAGAACTATATCACAACTGCTATGATTATTCAGGAGCCTTGGTAATACAGAAATTGCACAGAAATAAGAAAAAAATGTTTAAGACATATTCAAAACCCAGCTGGACACGGTCCCGTGCAAGCTGCTCTAGCTGACCCTGCTTTGAGGAGGTAGTTAGACTGGAAAGTCTGCAGAGGCCCATCCCAGCCTCGGCAGTTCTGTGACTAGAAACAACATCAGTTTTACTCTACCAAACCTTGCTACAGTGTCATATAACAGGGGAAAAAAGAAAAATCTAGCTGAGATGAATTCTGGTGAAGTAAATTGTTTTAAGATGAACACAGTTTTCTCAGTTTGATCGGTTATGAGGGTGTCAACAGAACGGTGCTGTTGAGGAAAAAAAAGAAAAGTTCCATTCTAAGATATATTAACACTGCTTGACATGGGATGGCCAAGGCCTACCATGGCATACTGTGTCCAGATTTGACAACTTAGGGACAACTTGCTACAGAATAAATGGAAGGGTGGCATTGAAAAACGAGACTGAAGAAAACTAAATTTGTTTTCTTTAGAAAAGAGAAGGTAGCAGAGTGCAACATGTGCTAATCATCTGCCAGTATTCAGAAGCGTTACATAGAAGATGGTAACCGATAACTCTTCCTGCCTGTCACATATGAGGGCGCTAATGTCTTATTTTGCAAAAATCCAGATTATATATAAAAAAATACATTTAAGGCTAGAAAGTTCATCTTGTTCACTAAGGTTTTTAGGAAATGGCTGAACTCACTTCTGTTAGTTCATCCTGCCTCAGGCAGAATGATTTTATAGTCCTCTGTTGTCTTACATTTTTTACCATTTCTTCTTTGATTGTTAGAACTCAGGAGTAGAAGTTTATTTGTGGCAATATGCCCATGTGTAATGATACATTCTTTAGTTTAAGTAGATTTAATAGAAAGGATTAAAGATTTGAGACGATAAATATTTTCACTTATACAAAATGTCTTCCCAATCACTGGTATATTCAGTACACTAGTGAGAGCATACATTATCTCTGTATCCATGACACACGGCATCATTCTTTCCATTAGTAACTTATCACTGTAATCTTAAAAAACAAAAACAAAAAAATACCACTGTTTTTGTTTGTGTTTATTTTAATGTGATCCTGTAGGTAGAAGAGGACCTGTTGGACCTGCTGGACCTATGGGAAGATCTCCCAGTAATGCTCCTCCTGGTCTTCCAGGTGATCAAGGACCACCTGGTTTAGATGGCATCAGAGGTACTTAAAAATTTCAAATTTCTACATGTAAAAAGCCCCTGAGGCTGTTAGGAGTCACTGGTTTGCTGCCTGTGGAGCAACATACAGAATTGCATGGGGAGCAAAGAAACCAGTCAATCCCTCAGTGAATAAACAGAAGTGAACACTGGATAGGTCACCAGAACAAGGATAAAATACATGGCTCCAGATTCAATTTTCTGGCCTATATGGTAATTTTGTATAAGTCGTGTTGCTACAGCAAGTCTTGATTTCCACAGAAGCAAACAGAAATAAGATTACTGGCCTTTCTTCCTAGCAAAAAGCATAAAACACATTGTCTGTAGGCCTGCTGTTGTTTGTAAACTCACAAAAAGCTTTCCAATCGAAATGCAGCCCTGGGAAAGCTAGAGCTGGCAACTCTTTTATAAGGATTTATATAGACTTCACTTCCTCTTCCTGTAGACCCTAGTCCTCAAATGAAGTTTTTTCAGTTGTTCTGACCTATTCCTTACCCAGTCCAAAGACCTACTCCCTGTTTGAAAATAGGGGTGGAGAGTAGAAGGGCAAGCAACAGTGTAATAAACAGAGAAACGGTGTCTCAATGCCGGTAACAGCTTGCCACTTTTTGTTTACACGGAATCTATTGGGAGCTATTTGTATTACGTTTTCTTTCCAATGCATTGTAGAAAGACTAACACTAGCATTTCCAAAAACATGCAGGGGCTGTCCTATGTCCCAGTGGAAAAAAACTGATAGCAGACAACACTGGAACGTGACTATTTTTAGATGTTTATGATTTGTACATTTATTATGAATTTATTGTTATTTTTTTTTACTGTAGGTCAGCCTGGGAATCCTGGTCCTCCTGGAGAGACTGTCTTTGTGCAAGGAGATCCAGGCGACGTTGGTAGTCAAGGGGCACCAGGTATTTCTGGGCAGCGAGGGCAACAAGGAGCCAGAGGTCTTCCAGGGAACCAAGGAAGAGAAGGCCAAAAGGGTATGATCTGAGATGTTATTAACTACCATGTGCAGTTATGCCCAGCCCTGTGCAACTGAGCTTCATGCATAGGGGATTGCCATTGGAGAGTCTGCTGTAGCCAGATGGAAAGGGTATACTGGACAGTTCTTAGCTCTGCCCTTTTACCTACAGATAAGATAGGGCTGCAGAAGAAGGTCAGAGTAACCAGATTCATGTGTACTGCTTCCAACAACTTTTTGGAAGGCTCCCCTACCAACCTGATATTCTGAAATAAAACTAGAACTTGAGTCTTTCAGATAAAGTAAACCTTGGCTTTGTCTACAGGGGTCTTGAGAAACTATGGAAGCTGCAGATGTGTTTGAACTAAGTGTCTCACATCTTCCCCATATCAATAGTTAGGGGCTTTCAACAGATTCCTTAGTTTGAAAGCAGGGATCTAAACACTACTTCCTCCACACTGTAGAGTAGCCCTACCTACACAAATCCCTTCTAATCTCTGCAAAAAAAAAAGTCAAATTTTAATTCAGTTCAAGACTAGGGAGAGAAAAGGTGCATTTCTTTTTGCAAGACAACAGAGTTGAGCTATTTCAAGCACTTTTTGTTACTCAAGCAGCCAGACTTCATCTTATTTGTGTGTTCACGTTCTTGGGATGGACCTACACAACTGCACAACTGTTTTCTTTCCAGGTCCTATGGGAATCCGTGGCCAACAGGGTCCACCTGGTGCTGTAGGACAACCAGGAGACCAAGGTTTTCAAGGAAAACCTGGTCCTAAAGGTCCCACAGGTACTTGTTGCTCATTGTCATTCAATTGTAACTATGATCTTTATATTCATATATAAAGCAATCTTACTGATGTTTACTTGCATACAAACAATTTAAGCAAACTTGGAAAAAAATCTAAATTGATTTCTCATTTGAGCTAAGGATTTCTGAACTATGTATTTGTATAGTTATGTATTTACATATATAGTTTATGTATTTATCACCTCATATAATTGATTTTGGTTCTCATTCTGTTCTTTACTCTAATTTGCATGTCTGAAACTTGTTTCCACTTGCACCACAATGGCTGCAATCCACTTTCCATTTTTCACGTCCTTCAGGTTTCATAGGTAAGTTGATGACTATTTATGATTGTTCATCTGGACTTCCTTTTGTATTGATGCATTCCACTCTTATTAGAAGGTATTCTTAGCTTGGCTACTAGGAATAGTAGATACTGCCACAACAACAGAGTGCTAATAGATTTTTCACATAAATAGCTAGCACTTCCAACCAGACCAATATGATGATAATGCTACATTGAGAAGTCTCATGCTATGATGTCAGATAATGTGCAAAATACTTTGTGTTTCAAATTATTTATCACTTTTTTGTGTTTTTTTTATTTTTTTGGTCACACCTGATACTTTCCAACCAAAATTTGCTGAAAGCTTGAATCCTACACTGGATTAGTACAGACAACGAGCTCTTAATCTGACTAAACTGACACAATTCTGATTGTTCCAAAAATGTAAATAGCCACTAGCTCCCGGTAACTTTCAGCACAAAACGTGGTAATTCTTTATTACTACTTTAAATGGACGTTGTGGGTTAGAAGAGTTAGCTCCCCTTCTTTGGCCAGCTTGTTGAGGGTTTTACAGTCACAGAATAGGCAAAGTACTGTAAATCTTCACATGTGCTAAGGTGCTTGAGCTGAAGTTGGGTAGGCTTTATGCTTTAACTCAAATCAGTTTGGGGCACATTAAGACACAAACTGTACACCAAATATTTGAAACATGCCAGCTAGCATACGTTTGCTAACACATGCTTGCCATGCTGTCAAATGCTGTTCTTAAAGACCAAGTAAAATTAAAAGCAGTGACTCACTAACTCAAGGTTTTAAAATATTAAAGTATACACTTGAATACCAAAAACAACTACCAAGTATGTTGACTTTTCACGTGGGAGCTATTACCCAATGTTCTTTGTTAATGTCATTTTAGTCTAATTTACTTTACTGTTACATACAACAGGTGACCCTGGTGAACCAGGAAAAATAGATGACTCATGCACTGCAATCCCAGGGCCTCCGGGGGAAGCAGGACAAAGAGGAGATGATGGCTCTATAGGATTATCAGGGCCAATAGGTTACCCTGGACCCCAAGGTAAGCTTGTGTTCTGAAATCTCAGATGTCTATTTCAATTCCTTGTCTAAATGTATGAAAAAGGTCAGTATCAATGTTCCTTCTCTATCTCTTACCTTGTCTCTTCTCCTTAAACATTTATTAGTGCTCTCCAGAAACATGTAGTGTGGTGGTTAATGCTGAGGATGATGGACCAATATGGCTAAACCAGGCTAGTTGAGCCTGCCTGCACTACGTTCCTTTTTTCTAGGCCAGGGAGGACAAAAGCATCATGTGCTGTTGAGAAAAATAAATTCTTCAGATGGTATTTTTCATTTTACCAACAAATAAAAAGCAACGCCTCAAACCCCCTCTGTGGTTTAGTATTAACTGGTAGTTTGGCCCAGACAAGTTATATTTGGAGGACATTAAAAATGTACATGCTTCAAAAATTAGCAAAAATGATTCATAAAGCCGAGCTAACCCAAGTCCTAAAAAGATACTGAAGTCAGAGAAGCGGCTACATCTGTCTGTTGGAGTATGAAGAGTTGTAACAAAAGAAAACTGTCCAAAGATCTTAAAAAGAAGCAATGAAAGACTAACAACTGAAGAATTCTTCTAATAGATGAAAACAAAACAAGGGTGATGCAGGTACCAATGCTTCCAAGAGTTGTCAGAAAAACAGCGTAGCATATCTTTATAGCGTCTTCAGTTTAGGTTGCCTCTAAATGTAGTGTCTTCAGTTTAGATAGTGGAATCCCTTCTATGGTTTTAGACATATCTTACCTGGTAAAGTTTGTTGCGGTGACTGCAGTGGGCATCCAGCGTCTCCAGAGAGAAAATCCGTCATGTGCTCCCAGGAGATGCCCAACAGAGGTCATTGTTCTTATGAAAGTGAACACAAGGCAGTTTTCAGTGAAGTATAGAGTTTTATAAAGCTTAATTGATTTGTTAACTAAGATGTGTTTCCAGGTTGAATTGTTGTTTTCGTTATATACATCCTTGAAACAGTTTCTGTAAAACCATGCAGAGCAATGATACATACTTGCACTGGCTTTATGAAAAACACTTGGTAATACCTTTCCTTTCATTAACACAGCAGCATTCCAGTCTTCTCCCTGCTGGGAAAGCTAAATAGATCAGAAAACTGGAGGTTTTACTGGCAAAAGCAGTGTGTATTACTACAACTTCCATGTACTTGAACTTTGGAAAAATAACTATGCAACAGACATTGAAAAACTGTACATTGTTTTGACTGTTTCAGATTTTGTTAATGAATTTGGTAAAAAGTATCATGGGGAAATTTTGAATGTTGTGAGACAGCCTCAAAAATTACTCAGTCTGCAGGTTAAATAGTATAGTTTTCAAGGAATGAAGCATGCCCCATTAATTAGAACCAACCCTGGTGCTAGAGAAACATGTTCATCTGAAAATTGTTTTTCGTGAAAAGAGGAAAAACACTAAGTACAGCAACGTCTGGCGAGCATAATTCAGATTGTGTAATTCAGGCCAGTGAACAGGACCATCGCTATCTGTGCCCTGTGTATGAGATATCTATTACTGTCATGACTACGCTTCATTGGCATTACCTGCTAATGTATGTAAATGTGTGTATATGTGAGGAATATAAGAAGGTGAGGCCATAAAGAGCGTAAAATGTCTTTACCCTTCCCCACTGGATGTAGTCCAAATCAGCTGTCCCTGTCTGTTCAGTAAATACTTTAATACATGCATTGCTTCACAGGAAGTTCAGTGTGCTTAAAGGCTTTGTTGAACTGAGTCCTAAAAGACGAAGGCCTGCCGTAAGACGAATTATAACATTGCATGGTACAGGTACTGATGGCAATTCTGCAAGAGGCCTGTCATGATACTGTTTGTCAATGGTTTGATTTCAACTGTAAATCACGCAAGTTCCACAGAGAGAATATAAAACCTTATCAGCAGTTGTTTTTATTAAATTCCTACCTCTGAGCTACTGCTGCATTCGCCAGGAGAATAAGTTGTAAAGAGGATTCCCAGCAAAAAGCAGTTCTGCACCTCTCTGTTCCTTAAGAGTTGTTTCTTGGTGGTGTCAGTTCTGCTGACTGGCCCTTTGCATGCTGTGTGTGTTTGGACACCACATAAGCATTAAATGCAGCTGTACAAAGAGAGAGCGCATACTTTACATTTATCTAGGAAGAAAAGGTGAAGAAGGGTCATGTGGCCTGCCAGGTCAAGATGGCTTACCTGGGGCACCTGGACCACCAGGTGACCAAGGACATATAGGAGAGCAAGGATACACTGGACCACAAGGTAAGAATGATTGCTTTTTCTTGCCCATTTATTACCATGAGATGGGATAAGCAGATACTGCTTCATTTTGAAAATAACCGCTAATGTTTTTGGGTAGTGGTGGCTCCAGTTCAGAAAACCTTCAAAGAACTCAACTCATTGAGTTGCAACTCAACTAGAGTTTGATTTCCTGACAGTGCCATTCCTGCAGCTACCTAGCACATGACTTTTGGGGGGAAGTGTGTGAGATGCATAAATTAAATTCTCCCTACTCCCCCAGTTCACACATGGATACATCCACCTCTAGCCTGAGATGTCATGACACTTCTTTCCCCCTCTCAGTTCAAGCACTGATTGTGACATTTGTGACTGATACCATAACACAAAAATGTCCCTTGAAAGAAAATTTCTCTCTGCATCCATGAGCAATCAGAAAGGCAATTAACCACACATACTGAAGTGCCATGTATCACTAGGTATGCAATTCAGAGTCAGGGCTAATGGTGCAATTGTCCAAGTAATTAAAATTGTGTTTCAGTTGTGGTTGCTGTTTCTTAAACTCTAGGTTTAATACGTGAAGAAAGGGCATTGACTGTTACTGCAGAGATTCAAATTTAGTCCAAAGTCAGCCTTGTGAGTACGTCTGGGAAATCATTGCCCACCTCAGATCATTTCTTAATGGGTGAACATCCATGCAGCACAGGACAGAGGCACAATAGAAAAGCCAGCTGTGAAGCATTCAGTGGCAATTTAGTTCATTTCTCTCCAATAACAAGGGTAACATGAGTCTACTGGTGTCTTTATTGCCCAGGACAACCTCTGAAGTTGTATTAGATTCAGTCAGGGACCCCCTTGCTGAACACTAAAATACAGTGAAAGATTAACGTTCCCACTAGCTACGTGTTCATGCAAGGAAATTTATGTTACCTTTTCTCCTATGTATGATAAGGTCCACCTGGCCAGACTGGAATCCCAGGACCACCAGGCCCCCGTATTAGATCTTCAAGTGGATTCTTGCTTGTCCTGCACAGTCAGTCGGACAGAGAACCACTCTGTCCACAGGGAATGCCAAAATTATGGACTGGCTATAGTCTGCTGTACCTGGAAGGACAAGAAAAAGCTCATAATCAAGATCTTGGTATGTACTGCAGTATATGGTAATTGCTCTCTGGTTAAAGTCTAGTATGGTGTGATCTATATACAATGAAAGACAAGTCAAATGGAGCACAGCAAAGAATCATCAATTACTTATTTTCTACAGACTCAAAACTAATTTCCAAAAAGTGTTGGTTTGCTTCACCCATCCTGGCTAGTCATTTTAGGCTGTCTTTGAACTCACTGGAGAGATTTTCTTAGATCAGGAGTCTCATTTAGCACTCTGAAATACTTCCCTAGAGGAACTTGCTCCCTTTTACTTTAGAGGCATCTTGGGAAAAACAGCTGCTTAGGTTAGATGGTTATAGTTGGATAGCATAAATAAGCTTTACAAATGATATTTTGCATCATATACAGCAGAATTGTGTGCTTTTGTAAGTCAGAATCTTTTTTTTTTTTTTTTTTGAAAAAGACAAATTTCTCCCAAAGATAGCTCCTTCTATCTTGGGTTATTTCTTCTACATATACAATTCAGACTAGAGTTAACTGTCTACATAAGTGGCCTGACTTGCAGCCTGAAAAACTGATTGGCTGCATAGAAGTAATTTCCTGAAGTATTGTCATCTTGTTATGCAAGAGACAGAGAAATCTACTAGGAGGAAAGATCAAGGACCTCATTGGCTGGACAAAGAAGTGTTTAAAAGAATAATAAAAAAACAGTTTTAGTACAGCAGCATTGTTCTGAAATGTTTTCACTATTATGTGTTTGGCATTCCCCAGGATAACCACAGTTGGTAACAGAATGCCTTATAACAACAGCAAAAATAAGAGTCAAATAAAATGAAGTCCTTGTTCCCTGTGACCAGTGTATTCTTTTTGCAGGCATTTTCCTTACTCAGGCTATTCCAGATCCCATATTATTACTGGTATGGATTATTATCAGTGATAATAAAAATTGGCTTCTGTATAGAAACATCACATGTCCTTAAAGAAGACTTCAGGGTTTGGGAGCATTACAGAAATAATACATCATGCACAAAGTTCAAGGCTGAACGTAACTGCAGTGATCATTATTGTTAACTAAATGGGTCATCATGAAACTGTTCTTAATTCAATTCTGGGAGAAGAGCTTCGCTTCTGAAGTATGCACTAGTCACGTCTTAATTCCCAATGATGTCTGTCTGAGCAGAATTTTGCAGGAGTGGCTTTAAAGTCTCTCAGTCCTTTTAGTTCACTTTGAGAGTCTGTGAAACCTTTATGGAATGCAGTAGAACAGCTGCTGAGATTTCAGCCTAACACACTGGTAGCAAGGGTTTGTCATACTTTACAAAAATTTTCTATTTATCAGAGTTGGCATTTGTTTTTTCACTGCTTCCAATGAGTTTGTAAATAGCTAATCTCCCTTTAAACCAGCCACCACCTCCTGCCTAATTTATTTTTCAGCATTGGCACAGTTAAGGAATTTGTTATCATAACTGTTCCCCATGGTGACAAACTGCATCATGTTTAAATACTGGATTGTGACACCATTAAACGTTGGTCAAATGAAGGTACTGACTGGTTAAAAAAAAGTTTGTTTACAATATGACTAGCCATTTTGTAAGGAACCTGGGAGGTTTACGATATGTGAATTACATAACTCCTGTCAAGACCTGTAGTCTTGCAGCAACATTGGCCAGAAGATTGTTTGCAACTTACATGGAAAGAAGTGAATTAATGTGTTGGTTTTTTGTTTGTTTGTTTTAATTATTTTCAGGTCTAGCAGGATCTTGTCTTCCTGTATTTAATACCATGCCCTTTGCTTACTGTAATATCAACCAAGTTTGTTACTATGCCAGTCGAAATGATAAGTCTTACTGGTTGTCAAGTGCTGCTCCTTTACCAATGACACCACTCTCTGAAGAGGAAATACAACCATACATAAGCAGATGTGCTGTATGTGAGGCCCCAGCCCAAGCAGTAGCAGTTCACAGCCAAGATCAGTCAATTCCTCCCTGCCCGATGAACTGGAGAAGTCTTTGGATAGGATATTCTTTTTTGATGGTAAGTCTGGGCACATGAGCATGTATATAGATTTCTTTCATACAGCTTTTGTGTTTTAAGGGTTCAAAGAGTTTAGCTCTGAAGGAAAAGCAAGCTATCAAATGTCTAGCAAACTAACAGGGAAAATTCACAAAAACAAACAAGGGACAGTTCCAAATTGCAGAACCAGTCTGTAGCTATATATATGCTAAAGTCATAGCCTTAAGCTACAAGTTTCTTAAAATTGCAAAGATTTTTGCACGTTTGTCATTAATGAACAATGGGATTTGCACATACAGACACAATTTTCAGAATAGTATCTAGTGTCTCTTCTTTCAGAATAGGACAGGAGGGAATGGCTTTAAACTAGAAGAGAGTAGATTTAGACTAGACATTAGGAAGAAATTCTTTACCATGAGGTGGTGAGGCCTGGAACAGGCTGCCCAGAGAAGCTGTGGGTGCCCCATCCCTGGGAGTGCTCAAGGCCAGGCTGGATGGGGCTTTGGGCAGCCTGGGCTGGTGGGAGGTGTCCCTGCCCATGGCAGGCACAGGGGATGGAACTGGGTGGGCTTTAGGGTCCCTTCCAACCTAAACCAGTCTACAGTTCTATGAATTAGAGGTCCAGGTCTTTCCCATGCTGTTCTCTAGTCACATTAGAAACAGTCCAGATTAAAGAGCATCATTTAGAAACCACCTGGATTAGTTTTCTTCAGCTTGATAAATACTAGGAAAATAAGAGAGCTGGTTCTAGACTTGAGATTAAGAGTTTCACTGGCAAAGGAAGTTTACTCCAACCTGAGATCACCAAAAATAGTGCAATTAAAAGCAATTAAAGCAGAAGAAATTAAAAAGGCAGTTTGACATCATTTACCTATTTTTCACACACAGTTATTGAGTTCTTTCATTGTTCTTTCCAGCACACTGGATCTGGTGATCAGGGTGGTGGACAGTCCCTTATGTCACCTGGAAGCTGCTTAGAAGACTTCAGATCAGCACCATTCATTGAATGCCAGGGTCAGCGGGGAACTTGTCAGTTTTTTGCTAATGAATACAGTTTCTGGCTAACAACAGTGATGCCTGAATTGCAGTTTGCGTCAGCCCCCTTGTCAGGAACTCTTAAAGAGGGACAAGAGCAGAGGAAGAAAACCAGTAGATGTCAAGTATGCCTGAAGCATGGTTAAAAAGTGAAACAAATTAACAGCTATAGTGAGACTGCGTAAGGAAAGACATGCTAAAGATTTAAACAGTATTTAATATGTGAATATATTTTAAAGTGCAGCTCTGTTCTTTTTGTTGGAATGGATATATGAGATGGAAAGATGCATCTATTGAGTCTCATCCACCCATGTGCACACATCTATTGATAGTAAAATCCAGTGTAAATAACTTAATTAAAAAAAAAAAAAGGAAGCTCTGTCACACTGAAGTCCACAGCATAATATACAGGTAACAAGTTGAACTTGGAGGGTTGAATTAAGTCTGGAATACCAATGAAACTACATGATTATGCAAGACAATGGTTTTCCTGTCAGAAGTGGCATTTAGAACAAAAGGAGTATATGCATTTATATGGCATATTATAAATAATTATCCCTTAAAAGATGTATAGATACAGATGTGCAAACGCACAAATGTGTTAAAGCCCTGTAGCTGAATTTCCCAAGCTAAAGAAACTTGCACATGTTGTGTCTGAGGGAAGGGGGAAAAGTCGTCGTTAAAAACACATGCTTACACACAATAAAAACAAGGAAGATCAAAGTCTTACTGTTGCAGTATTGAACAAAACTGTGAAAGAACTGTTAATTGAGCTTTCATAAGCAACAAAAAGTTTCAAATCCATTTGACAACAATTATGTAATAAAATAAAATTAGCTGAGATAATGAAGACTTAAAAAGCTGTATTTATATTTGCGATTAATTTCTAAGAGGAGTTACATTAAATTATTAAGCTCCAATCCAAGTAGCTGAAGAAAACAAAGCAGTTTCTAATATTAATTGAAAAGAAATTGTAGTGTGGTAATAAAATGAGTGAACTTGTGAGATGACAATTGGACACCTGTCTAAACCTGAAGCTAATAAATTGTTTGCTTTTTTTTTTTTTTTTGCTTTTTTTTTGTATATACACCACTGAAATAATTCATCACTATTCAGAGGCTTACAGAATCGTAGCTCTAGATATGCTTTTTATTACTGAAAGCAGTGAATGTTAAAAACTTTGAGCTAAGGCACTAATCACCTTTTGGAAAAAAGAAAAAAGCATCCATACCTCTTTCATTCAGCTGTAAAACCAGAAAAATGCACATTTAAATTGTGGTGGAACTACTGAAAACACACTGATCGCACATGGAGAATTCACCTTGTGCAGAAGGGCCACAAATGCTCCTTTTACCATTTAACAAGTTTTTTTTTTTTAAACTAGGATGGAATAAAATGCTTTTCCAGCACTTTTAATTTCAATGTGTTCACTAAGAGAACACAGGCTGAAGGATTTTTCAAACAGACTGAGATGCACATCCAGAAGTCCTAATTCATGGAAAACTCCCTCTGAAGCCATCACAATCAGCTGATCAGCCGACTTAAAATTTGGATACCCAAACTCAAAAAGCAGGAAAAACAGACATTCTAGTCTCAGCCAGAGGAAAATAAAACGTAGAGTAACTCCATTCAAGTGTAAATACATCAGACTGCAATTCCTTTCCGACAAAACCACCCAAACCATGTTGATCTGCTCTGCTGATGGTCAGGTGTCCTGCCCTCACACCTGGGAAACAGTTAAGAGCCTTCTCAGGACACATTCCTGTACCTGCCTGGGAAAACATTGCCCTTTCGGGTCCTAGCTGCCCACTGGCACAGGGCACACCTCTCGGTTCACAGCTCAGTGATGGTAGCTGTATGCTCTTCCCTTCAAAAATGGCGCATCACACAATTTTTTTGAGGAGGGACTAAATTCTTAAAGAATTTAATCTCCTCCTGCTTCGGACAGCATCCCGCCTGCACAAGACCAGCTTTCTAGTTCAGGAGTGAAAACCAGTGCTGCGACTGTCCAAGTGGCTGAGGAACTTCAGAGCTTATTCCTGTGAGGAGAACGCAGCATGTGAAGGGGAGCACCATGTCTTAGTCACCTGCCCTGTAAGGTGCAAAAGGGATTTCCAAGGTCACATCTAAAACCACACTGAGCTAGTTGCTTCAGCTTATGTTTAGTAGCAGCTGAACAGCCCATTTTTCCTCAGGTGATATCCCCATTTCTTCTGTGGATTTAGACAATTCCACATTTAGGTCTCAGGAGATTTTTCTGGCAGTACTCACCAGCTCCTCTGTTACTCATTTGCAGCCTCTTTTCAGGTTAGACGCTCTGGAGAAGGGCAGTTGTTTTGCTAGAAATATTTTCAGTGTGGTTGATGGTACTAACTGCATTTAATGTTAAAGTAAATAATGAAGAAATTCTTATACAGTACATTATTGAAAGTTTTGTCTTAATAAGACAAAGATATAGCATGGACTAAAATGGGATTGGATGGAGTTGGACTTATTCATCCAACTTGAACTAGTATACCGAAAAGTCTTAAAAACATCTGTAAGAAAGAATCAAAGATCCAAAAACCTAGAATCATAGAATAGAATCATTTAGGTTGGAAAAGACCCCGAAGATCATCAGATCCAACCATCAACCTAACACTACCAAGGCCACCACTAAACCATGTCCCTAAGCACCACATCCATGTCTTGACTACCTCTGGGGATGACAACTCCACCGCTTCTTTGGGCGGCCTGTTCCAATGCCTAACCACCCTTTCCATTAAGGAATTCTTCCTGATACCCCATCTAAACCTCCCCTGGTGCAACCTGAGGCTGCTTCCTTGCATCCTATCACCTGTCATCTGAGAAAAGAGACCAACACCCTCCTCGCTGCAACCTCCTTTCAGGCAGTTGTAGAGAGCAATGAGGTCTCCCCTCAGCCTTCTCTTCTCCGGACCAAACAACCCCCATTCCCTCAGCCGCCCCTCACGTCTTGTTTTCTGGCCCCTTCACCAGCTTCGTTGCTCTTCTCTGAACATGTTCCAGCAGCTCAATGTCCTCCTTGTAGTGAGGGGCCCAAAACTGAGCACAGTACTTGAGGTGCGGCCTCACCAGTGCTGAGTACAGAGGGACAATCACCTCCCTAGTCCTGCTGGCCACACCATTACTGATGCAGGCCAGGATGCCATTCTTGGCCACCTGGGCACACTGCTGGCTCGTGTTCACCTGGCTGTCAACCAGCACCCCCAGGTTCTTTTCTGCCAGGCAACTTTCCAGCCTCTCTTGACCAACCCTGTACCGCTGCATGGGGTGGTTATGGTCCAAGTGCAACACTCGGCATCTAAATAAGCTGTTTTGTGGCACTCTACCATCTTGTTCGTTTAATTTTAAATGCAATGTAAAACAATCATGTTTTTTCTATGATTTTTCTTTTTTGATTTTTTAACTATTTTCTATAAAAGCATACTATATTG
Organism: Chauna torquata; assembly: GCA_013399475.1. Lineage (NCBI taxonomy): Eukaryota > Metazoa > Chordata > Aves > Anseriformes > Anhimidae > Chauna > Chauna torquata. Next base: position 13,824 of record VXAL01008058.1, on the reverse strand, counting down.
GAGATGTATTTTTAAGCTGTAACTGATAGATTAAAATATCTAATAGCTAGTAAGTTCCTGTCTCGTGCTTAACTAAGGCATTTGTCAGACGTGATACTGATTCAAAATGAAGTTGCAGATAAATTGCTTAATATTATAAAGCAAAGACAACAGACCAAATTACAAAGCAGCATGTACTCTAATTCTGCAATCATTTGTCCAGTGACTGTACACAGAAAATAATTGGGTAAATTATTCATATGGGATCTAATTATAAAATTATATGTAAAGAGGTATAATTGAAACTATTCCTAAGACTTAAACGCTTCTAAGGCAGTACCCTTGTGCTAGAGTCCTCATAGTCCAAATAACCCTTACTGTTGCATTCAAGATCTTTGGATCTTCTGCAGGCCCTGTAGAGAAGCAAATATTTTCCTACACAGCAGGCAGATTATTAATAGCAACACAGAAAATCATGCTGGCTGTGCTCTGAGGTCATTAGCATTAGAGCCATTCAGGGTGAACTGCCCTGGAATTAACAGATTCAGAACCGTTGAGTTACGATGCAAGTTTTCCTTCCTGTCGCCGCAGCAAACCATGACACCCGTTTGCCCATGAAGCAGAGAAGAACCTGGCGCTAACTCATGGCAAACCCTTAGGGCAGTTGTTGGATTATCCTCTCTCCTTCACATCTCTCCCCATCACAATTTCTGGAAAATAACAATGGAAGAAAAATGCGGCATAGCCTGAGCCCTGCTCTGCTGTTAAACTTGGGGCCATTTTTGCTTCATTTGCTGTTTTCATTAGAAAGGGAAAGAAATGCACAGGCCTAATACTGAAAATGTGTTTTCAAGTGAATTTCATCTTCTGGTATACAGAAAGCATGCCAGCAGGGAGAGAGAAAAGCAAAACTGAAATTAGCTATCACTCACTTTATCACAATTTTGCTGTATTGTAAAAATTGTATTCTTTAAAGTGTACTTTAAATTCATTCATGTAAAGTAAGATCTCTGTACTTAGAGTCCAGAATTCACATGCTAAAAACAGGTATCAGAATGAGATAACAGAACAGACACTTGACCTCCAAACAGAGTTTACCTGGGGCCCATTATCTCTGCGAGCAGACCCAAACTTGCAGCTTCCTGCGAAGTGCTCCTGCCACGGGCCAGACCTAATGCTCCGAGCTCCCCGCTTCTCAGGTGCCGTAGTGTCAGAAACATTGCATCACACCAGGGAGCTGTTGACGCCTGTGGTGGGTAGGCCCTGGCTGGCAGCCAGGCACCCAACCAACTGCACACACACACACACACACACACACACACACCCCCTCCAAGGTGGGACAGGGGAGAAAACATGAGGAAAAGGAGTAAGAAAACTCATAGGTCAAAATAAAGACAGGGAAATCACTTACTGAGTACTCTAGCAGGCTAAACAGACTCAATTTGGGCAATGTAACAATTTATTGCCAATCAGCATAAAAATTTAGTTACTGGTTTGGGTGTTGGGAAACAAGATGACAAACCTTCAAACACCTTTCCTCCCATTTTCCCAGGCTTAACTTCATTCCAGACTCCTTTCCTGCATCCCTGTTATTGCTGCAGATGACACTGAGGCCCCTCAGTGAGGCAACTGGTGGCATGAAGTCCAGAGTGCCAGGCACATAGCAGTTTCTCTCTGCTGCTCCTCCTCCTCGCTCCTTTCCTGTGCTCTGACATTGGTCCTCCATGGGCTGCAGTCCTTTGGGGGTGTACCTGCTCTGGCTTGGGTTCCTCTACAGACCACAGTCTCTTCTGGGGTGTGCCTGCTCCAGTACGGGTCCTCCATGGGCCGCAGTCCTTTTCAGGGGTGTGCCACCATGGAGCACCTCCTCCTCTTCCTCTCACCTTGGCATGCCCTCTGCTGGTTTTCACTTTTGCTCCCTCCTCCTCTCTCCCCTCAGCGTTTTCTACCCACCCTTAAACATTTTCACAGAGGCACCACCAACTTGGTGGACAAGTAGAGCTGTGTCCCGTGGTAGGCCCAACGTGGAGCCAGCAGGAACGGACCGTATCCAGCACAGGGCAGCCTCTGGACTGCTTGCAGAGAGGCCACCCCTGCAGCCTGCCTGCTACCAGCACCTTGCCACCCACACCCAATACAGCTCCTTAACAGGAGAGCCCACTGTCACACGCTAACCAGCACACAGGAGTTAAAGACAGTCAAGTCACAGATACCTGTATTGCTAGAAAGAGCCTTCTGAGCCATTTGATTTTATTTGTTTGACCAGGCAAAGTTACAATGTTGCAATCTTCAGAAAAAAGGGATGCTGAAAGCAAAAAAAATCAAATGAAAGATGGCAGAGGGAACGTGGAACGGGCTTCCCGTACACTATTTTATTTAAAAAAATGCCTGTGGGTGCTTTTTCCTGTTTGGAACAGGATTCCATTTGGACTGAAGCCCCAGTTCTGGGAAAGAAAAAAATAGATGCGTGCTTATGTAAAGTTTAACTATGGATGTGCGAAAGTGCCAGTGAGGTTTCCTTTATGAAACCTGCTCTTGCAGACAAGACTGATGTGGGCCTGGGCCAGCCGCGATAGCACAGCTGTTTTCCTTCCTGAAAAACTCACTGGGAGTAAGCAGGCACACAGCAGCAGCAGCAGCAGATAAAGCTTTGTCAGGCTACCAGTTACAGGGAATGGAGCAACAGCTGAGCATTCCCATATCAGAAAACTGTTTAAAGACTCATTCCCAGAACTGCATTATTATATGCAACAAATTTAGGCAAAACCATTCCAGGAATTCTTCCAGGGTAAACTCTTAACCAAAACAACTCTTTCCTACTTTGGCTGGTTCATAAGCACCAGTGAAATGAAAAAAATGTATTAAAATAGTCAAAAAATGTCTAAGTCTTGTAGTCTACATGGGTTTTGCCTGTGTTTAAGGTAAATTTAAAAAACAGGACCAGTGCAAGTCGATGGGCATGCCTCTTACCTATCAACCCAAGTTTTGTTTCCTTTTTTTGAAAAAGATGCCCCTAAAACTTTGAAGTACACTATTAACTGAGGCACAACGGAGGTTGATCTGATTTCATGCCATCTCTTCCCAATATACAGCTGAAGATAGCCAGTTTACAATGACCATGCAAGCCCTCTAGCACAGCACGTGAGACCACAACATCAACCTTCATCAATTCTTTAAGTATTGCCAAAATCCAAATTCAGGAAAAAAACCACATCCATCTGGGGAACTTTCTAGTGTTCCAGACAGACCACTGTAAATGACATCACTTTACAGACTGAAGCCTGGCCTCATAAGGTCTTACGCAAGCAATTCTTAAATAACTTTTAATTGAATTCTGTCTGCCATGCTTAGCAAAAGGCTGCAAATGAGGACTTCTGTTCTAATGCTCTACGTGCCCTCTGGAATCAACTGTCTGGGCAAGAAAGAAAAAAAGCATTCAAGACCACAGGGAAGATTAGTCAATTAAACGAGTAATGGGGAACAGTTGTTTGCAAGAAAAAAGGATTGCTCAAAAACCAGTTATGAAGAGGAGCAGTCAGACAAGGACAGAGCTGATCTGCCTTGACTCTGAAATGACAAAAACTCTGACAATAATTGCTGTGGTAAAAACTTGTTGGTAAGTGAAGCAATTGCTTCATCAAAAATGGGGATCTACTTCATGACTGGATACAATTTCAGAAATCAGCATTTAAAAAAAAGTAAACCTTTGAAGTTCTGCCCAACTCAACCAGTTGGAAAACTAGCAAGGTGCGGCAGAAAAAAAATCAGCAGCAGCATTCAAACGGATACTGCTGTGTGTTTGTGCTTAAACTTTCCCGGTCACTTCATCTAGATGTTCCAGAAGGTATTGGAAGTTCAATTAGAGGTGATATTTTAATAAGTGTAAAGTGGAAAACCAGCTCCACAGCAGTCTGGAATTTATACAAACACAGGGCTCCTCAGTATAATGTAGATAGCCTTCAGCATCTAAAACCACCTCATAGCCAATCTCATCTTTTCAACCACCACGCTGTGCTTGGCTGCTTCTCATAAGGAGACAGGTTTGAGTTCACAGTATTTGAAGTTACACATTTTAGTATTTTATAGAAAGATGTGGAATAAAGTATTCAAGCCCCAAAACTACATCACGTTCAGCTTGGTATAACAAAGTCTCATTACCCAGAAGAGAAAGATCTAATGCAGAATTTAGTCTTCCATGCACTGATTACAAGTATCACTGTTTTAGATGCTCATTCTGAGGCAATTTTTCATGAAGGCCACTCTGACCTAAGCTCTTTTTTCAAAATGCCGGTCAGAATGAAAGCAGGAAGTTTGACCCTTGCACACCAGCTATTTCAAAGATTTTATCAATCGTTGCTGAGTTAAACTTTGTACTAATGCAAATGAGAGAAATCTTACCAAAACCAGTTGTTACACTGTTAACAGTATAGCTGAATTTAGCTAATTAAGAACAACACAATCCACCTGTTAATTAGGCAAAAGAATACACTATAGCCTTCTCAGGTGCAGAAGTGTTTATGTATACACTTGAACTAATTTTAAAGAGTCAGCAGAAAGGTCATTCCATGCTCAACATTGTGTAGATCTAGGAGTCACTCCTTAACTTGCTGCATGGGTAAGGAAAATACTACACAAGTTGCTGGATTCACACAAGTGGTCTTCCCACCCATAGCTCTTAAATGATCCCTGTAATGAATAATTTGGTGAAGGACCTAACATAATCCAACACTCTCCATTAAGGCAAGAGCAAATAAACAGTAAATATTTAACACCCCTGAAGAGATACTTGTCTAATCCATTCCAAAAAGACGAAAGAAGCAAATTGCAGAATATCCCTAGCTTTTTACAAAGCTTCACCATCAACTTGGTTAGAAATCCTTTGCTTACATTCATTTTGCTGCAAATTACGCAATTTCTTGCCAATGAGCAAAAGAGATGAACTTATCTCTGCTCTCATGTAGCAGAAGACTGCTATCTTATGTATACTGAATCTTGTCTTTTAGTAACCCAGTTGCTTTACCTTTTGAACACATACATGAATGTAAACAAAATATCAAAACCATGTGAAATTGTATGGAAAACTGCCATTCTCTAATTTTCTCAGCTCAGAGCTAATGGATATGAGTATTTATTACAAGATATAGAACCTTTAGAAAGAGTAATTTTCCTTTAGAAACAGTTCTACAACTGAAAGCTAACAACTGTCAATATTTACTTACCTTGATTTTAGACGATGACAATTTAAGGAAAGCAGGACAGATTTTGATCTCATTTACAGCCTGTATTGAGACCAATATTACCACTGACACTCATCTAGCACCATCTCTCCTGCTGTGGTGTGGAACATGTATGAATACCGTTTTGTGAGTATTTATTTAGGGCACTTTACCCCTTAGGAGAAGCGGTACTGCCAGGAAAAAAGCATACACACATGAACATGTAATTTGCCTTTTCTTAAAGACAAAACAGAAGTGGGAAAAGAATGTTAAGAGTTAAACACACTAGTCTTTAACCACATCTTAATTTTGAACTGCAAGAAACCCATATTTATAAGCAGTAAAATGTTAGGTCATTCAACCATTAAGTTTCAGGAATGGACCTGTTAACAAGTCTGCTGATTAGTATTAATTAAGAGGGTGGAATTTTTTATATGGTACCTTATCGTAGAGTTTAGACGAAGCATGAAATATTCACAAGAAATCACAGCTCCTGAAACAAAGGAATCAAACTTCAAGTGTTAAAGTGTTGGTAATTTTTATTATTATTTTTTTTTTTAATCAGAAGTACTCTTTCTTAAAAAAAATCCTCATTTTATGTAGAGTTAGTCAGCTACTAAACAGTCAGAAAATATTCAGTGTGGAATACCCGTTTGTGTACATTGCCCTGAATTTTTGTTCCTGAAGAGTCAGTGGAACACAGCATATGTTAGGAATTCACCTGTGACTTGCATCATCAGAGCTCTCAACCTAAACAGACGGTAAGGCCCTACTAAAGGGATCATTCTGTTAAAATTTCCAAAATACTGTAGATATTGGAACTTCCCAATCATCCATTCCCAAAACTTCCACTAAATTCAAAAGAAGCAAAATTAGTCCCTACGTAAATAATCCTCAGTATCACAAGCCTTCATTATTAACAATATCGTGGCAGCTCTGCTATTTAAAATACATGCCTTATCGCTATAATGAAAAGCAGACAGTTTGAAATGTAAAAAAAAATAAATTTTTATAAAGTGAATACAGCTGAACAACTATTAGCACTGACAATTTTTGTAAGTATTTAATGGGAAGTGCTTGACAAAGCAAGAATGAATAGGGGGACAAAAACAAACCCTCCATATAAGACATACTAACAAGATCTCTCCTTTTTAATAATGTACGTATAAGGAACTTCCTGCGTTACTCCTCACGTGGTTGGTATTTCTAACCTTCCTTTACAAAGGCACATAACTGCTTTCAAATTTGTAATCATGTTCTTGATTTTACTTTTTTTTTTCTCCCCTCTTTTCAACTGACTAGGGAAATACAGGGGTTTAAAATTATTAAAATAACAGTTTAACAAACAGGAAATTACACAAACTTTTGACCAGAGCATTAAGTTTAGTTTGGGGAACCAATGCTATTTCCTTCTCCTTTACACATGATTATTACACCCTGAGCAAAATATGCAAACTCTATGCATTTTTTTTATATTTAATTCTAAAAGGCATAGAAAAGTTAGCCTACTATAAGGTAAGAGTATCTGCTGTTTTATTCTGTGGCTATTGAATATACTGAAAAACAAACAAGGCACACATACATTGAAAAACAACCAAGACCAAGAGCACAAAAATATACCATTACTTATCTACTGTCTTAGAATCTGCCAGAAAACACCGTGCATAATATCAGCAATGCTTTTATATTATCTTACAAAGTACATCCAAAGTCACATTGCATTCATGTCTTTTGGCTCTCAGAGCCTTGAACCACATATTCGGCATAACAACATTGCACTGCTTCTTGGTGTACAATCAACCATAGTTGTAAGAAAGATGGTGAACGTGAGAATGGCACAGAAGAGGGAGAACAGCTTATGCACTCTTCAGCAAACAAAAGCTTCTCCTACATACATTAATTAAAATCAGAAGGTATACTCTACTTAAACAATCGCAAATTTAGTTTCAGGATTTTTTTTTTCTGAAAAAATATGAAAAATACAGCGCTGTTTTACACTCAAACTGTAACTCCTTAGAGGTAGACTTCATAAAGCACAGACTGGTGATCACATGTACCTGGGAAGAAACCATTGAATTGCTCATCCTAACACTTTACTGAATGAGTGCTAAAGAGATTCAGACAATTCTGTGCCAAAAGATAATAATCAAATCATTCTTGTGCAATCACACCTCTTCAGGACTGAGAATAGCTACATGAGTGTTCCCTCCTGTAACAGAGGAGATGAATTTCTTCCGTGACAAGGAAGAAAGTCTAGGCAATGAATATTTTTTCAGAATGATACTCAAACAAAAAACCTTCAGGTTCATTAATTAACATTATTGAATGGGCAGACGTGCCACAAGCAGGACAGCCACTGTGTGAGAGGCAGCCAACAGAGGAGTGACAACAGAGCTCTCTGGTCTGCTGTCAACTACTTTGGAGCTGGGTCAAGAAATGCTTTCTAGAAAATGAGGAATTCAAGGTAAACTATATTAAGGCAAGATCTCCACAAGCCTGCAAACTTACTGCAGCTACTGAACCTCAGATGAGATACATATAGAGAAATAGTAGAATTTCTATAGCTCCATAAACAGTATATACATGATACAATTTCCAAGCCTTCTTAAAAAGGAAAATAGTTACTTCTAAAAAGTATAAGTTAACAAATAAATATATTCTTTGTATGCTATATCCATCTCCCTTTCCATAAAACTCCTAACAAGTTATTTCAACTTTGTAAAGGAAAATATTTTTTGATTTAAAACATAAATGTTAGGATTGGTTTTAGGAAATAAGTACTTAGAACTCAGTTTTATCACGCACAAACAAGCTCTACACTAGATGGCATGTTTTAAGGAAGACTGCAGCACTAAAGGTTCTATTAAATAACTCCTGAGGATAACAATAGCTGCAACTATTTTCACACAGTTTGCAAAACAACTGAAAATCTTAAGCCTGGAATCCTATGATCTAGCTGTTGCCATCGAAGCAGTCTTTTCAAGTTACAATTCATGTGCCAATCCCAAAAGAGTTAGTCATCATAGAAAAAACAGGAAATATGTAAAAGAATTGCACAGTTTTAAAATTACATTTAAAAAGTTTTTTTGTTGTTGTTTTTGTTTTTGTTTTTTTTGGGGGGTGATGGATGAAGAAAACCTGTTGTCTGAGAATGCCAGCAGCCAAAAAGCCAAGGAATTCTTGAAGCTACACAAAAGAACTTTAGGGGAAAAAAGTTTGGTAAAACCAGTCTTCTTCCATATTTAACATACATCAAAATGGAGGTTGACGA
>VXAL01008056.1:112216-125296 GCA_013399475.1 Chauna torquata | reverse complement strand
ACGTAAACCCAATACACTGTGTAAGCTGGGGACTATTACAGAATTTACAGAAGCTGAATAGACTCTATAAAGCACCAAGTTTAGTTAGATACAATTAGACTTCGAATAATATGCATAAAATGGTATGTGCTATAGTCTGTGTCAGTTTTGAATCTGTTCTCACTTTAGTTAAGCTGACTTGTTTTGCTTTGATAAAGGCTGTGGATCACACACATCCAGAAACAAACTTACAGTATATTTTTATAAATTAGTGTTTCCATTATTTTCTTAAATCTTTTGGCCATTTTTTTCCCATTTAAGGATTACAGCTACTGTCTTTTTTTTTTCTTTTTCTTTTGTTATCTCTGGATCTGTCTACCTTGTCGCATTTATATGTTTAGTATTACATTTCTATTTTTCAGATTTTATTAATTTTACACAGGTTAGATTCAACTCAGAGACTGATTTTACACAGGTTCAATTTCCAAGCCTTGTTTCTTTTGGAAATGAAGAATTTCTATGATTATTTCTTGAAGTCAAATTTTCATACAGTAATTTGTAATTAATGCTATTAAATAAATATAGTTTTTTGCAAGGCTTTAAATACCTGGCAAAATCTTATAAGATATTATGGCAAGGTTTACATACAGAATGATCTATTAGGAAAATATTTGCCTATTTAAAAAAATCACTATTATATTACTTATTACTTTATTATTAAATATGGTTTCAAGTCAGGCCTAAGTATTAGGTATTCAATGCTGCAACTCTGATTGTGTTACTGCTAAGCTACAGGAAAAAAAAAAAAAAAGAAAAATGGTCAAAGAAGTGCTCTCCCAATAGAGTAAAATACTTGGGTTTCTCTCTTTACACATGGAAGAGCCATTATTTGAGGCAGCTTCAGATATTTCTTGTATAAGCAGATGAACCTTTTAAACATGTGTAGGTAGAGTAAAAAAATGTATTTGACTTATCACTCAACTCATGTTTCATATGGATTGTATTACTTTTCATCATTTGAAGTGATTATACAATTAGCTAATTAAGACATATTTTCAATTGTAGGAAATATATATGAAATTCTGCAGTATTTTTTAAAAGAAATATGAATAATTCTAATTTACTGTTAACAATGGTTTCGATTTCACTAAAGGACCCTGGAAAAAATTGAATATGAGCAATTGTTCTGTTCGACTAGAATAAATATTTCTGTGAATAGGTAACTGAACACTGCAACTAATTATAGAAACATTTTTGACAGTTAACAGTTAAAAATTACTGGTTATTTACACAGTGTTTCATCTGAGTGTTTAATTTGATTAGCTTCACAAGATATCTTTTACTTTACAAATGTGTTTTTCTCAAAAATGATGTACGTCCTTACATATAAACTTTTCTCCCCCTTGACAGCAACAGGAAGTCTCCAAGCTGAAATTATTTTACATTGCATTATACAAAGAGGCATCCCACTTCAGCCTTTCAAATGCTCTTTCGAGTGACTCATTGAGTGAGTTAATAACAACTGAGTGGAAACAACAGCCCCTGGGTCAAACATTGATAATGAGACTATGAATGACACTTAACATGAAACACACTATGGTGAGCTTCTCATGATCTAGTTGTTCTTAGTGATTTATTTTTATACAAATGAAATGTCTTTTGCTTTCCTTAACTTTAAAGGAAAGTTCAGCAATCTTCTCTTCTTGATTCAATTGAAATATAGAATACTCTGAAAGAATTATAAAGGTAGTTTACATATTTGTACAAAGTAGCTTAAATAACTAGACAGTGCTTTGTTGATGAAATTCAGTTACTGCAGAGTACCATTTAACAACAAATTGTAACTTCCATAAATTATGGAAAATGCACACAGTTCAGGATAATTTATACTTTGCTTATAAATATTTTCCACATTACAGTGTTATTTGACTTGTCCACTTTCAATAAAATATTCATTCTATATATATATAATCTTTATGAATCTTTATCCTTTGTGTAATGAAATTAAGAGATCTTATAAATTAAACCAAAATGGCAAAAGCATCCTAAATCTAGTTCAGAAATCTTCCCTGTTTTCCAGATTATCTCTATTCCATGATGATTCTTCAGTGATCTATAAAAGTTAATAGACTAGAAAATGGGCTGTGCCATCTGTTCCAGTTGTGATGTGTTCATTAGTCTTTACCTGAAAATTTGAGTGTAGTTCTTAAGGAACATCACTGTTGTCTGTGGATATATCTGACTCATCTCTTTGAAAACATTTTTCAGTTTTGAACCAATCTTTCCAGTATTTCACCATCTTGTAAAGAGAGTAATCCATAAATTGTTATGATGCTGAAAATAATCAAGAGCATTATGAATAAGGAAGAGCAGCCGTATTAAACCAGACTCATTTAGTGCAGGTTGTCTCTCATGTATTTCAAACAGACTTTGAACACTCACCCAGTGAGATGATTTCCTCAGACTTCTCCTTGATAGTAAGTCTCCAGGGAAAGAAACATAGATCTACTGATACCGTGATGTAGTTTTTTTCCTTACAATTTGGGAAAAGTCAGCCGTAACCAGAAAGGACAGAGTACTTTGAGTTTTAATTAGGTGATGACTTTCAGGGAGGAGAGTTATTCTTTTGTGAAGTAGACTTGGAGGCACAAGAGGCAAGTTTCAAAAAACTTCTCAATGCATTCTTTTTCAAATCTGTAGCTAAGCCCATTCCTGAAAAAGAGATTCTGAATGCTCTTTAAGTCAACTCAGTTAGCTTCAATAGGAAATATCGCAAATATACATTTAATTTTCTTAACAGAGAAGAGATTATACCTGAGAAATAGGAGCTTTTCAATTGTGAAGAATAAGCTAATATATTATTGGTTGATTTTATACTTCTAATACGGAAAAATCCTCTCTCTCTCTGGTTAAGACATTTTAGTATATGAATATTTTTATAATTTATCTTCTGCAGTGCTGGCAGACAAGTCATGCCTTCCCTTGCTATTCACAGTAAGAGCAAAGGGTATCACTCCCAGAACCCACTCACGTGGTCTGACACACAGGTCTTACATGCTGGGATTGCAGTAATGTTTTAGCTCTACAGATACAGCAGACTTTTGATTTAAGGAAGTGTTAGAGATGCGTGATAATGGACAAAAGGTTTTATTTACTGTACCGGGTGGTGAAATGCTTCGATCCACTTCTTATATCTCCATAAGTTTTGTAAATTGTTAGAGCTGGTCAAACATCTTCAACTGAAATATATAGTTCACTAAAACCTGGGTTTTGTCCAGCCTGGGATTATTTCTTATATGACAGAATCAGTTTTTGGGAAAGTCAAAAGGAATTATCAGGCTTCAGGTCAGAATCACATTAATCTCTAGTCATACTCGAACATTGTATCTATCTAAAGCTATACCATAAAGCTCTTATTACTATTCCCTAAGGATTCTGGAAGAATCAGATCTGATTATTCTCAGACCTGAGTCCATGAAAGGTCCACCAGGTCTTCCAGTCAAGGCCGTTTTCTTGAACTGCTGCCTCTCTGTCAACAAAGACATATACGGACATTTTTCAAAGGAGTCTGGTGCAAAGACACCTCAGCTAGGACATGACTGAGATGGCACTCTACTGGATGCAGTACTAGGTAGAACTGCCAGTTGAGTCCTGAAAGCAGTTTGATCCCACAAGATGCAACAGCCTGACCAAGCACTGCACTATACTGAAAATTATACCAGGGTTTATTCTAAAATGTTAAACTGATTTCCACTGTACAATGCAGATATATTCTGAGAATCACTGCCTAGATAATTAGGACTAAAGGTCAAACGCTTTTAGGATTTTTTCTGGTGTGTGCCTTGTTAATTGAAAACCACTATTTAAAACACACATGATAAACTTTGAATTGATTTGCCATAAACCATTAAAAGAAGTGGAGATAAACAGTTTGTTTTGTTTGCTACAAGCTCTGATATTTGTTTCCATATTTTAAAGCAACTCCCCAGTGTTATTGATGATGTTTCTCTTATTTACTGTCTGTTATATTACAGACATTTTAGGAAGCTAGATTTTCTTTATTATTTTTGTGTACTTTAGTATTAGGGAGGACAGGGTCAAAATATCCAGCAACCATGGAAATCAAAGCACTACACATGATCACACCTGCGTAGGATCATGTCACCTTTTCCTTTAGAAGCAGAAAACATCCTCTTTCATAGCTAGTATCTCTATTTCAAAGAAACAGTAGTGAGATGTCGAACAGTTAAGGAAGTCTGAATAAACCAGAGATATTTCAAAATATAATCTTCTCCTAGATCAGCAATTCCTGATTTTCAGTGGCAGTAAAGATAGCATGCAATGAACTACAGGCAACATCAAGATTTGTTCTCCCTATTAGTCTGAGGTAAGACTGTCTGTGGAGCCTGGAAATACAGTAGGAAAGAAAAGCTAAAAGCTAGTGCCAAAACATTGATTTCTCACTGCACACACCTTGTTATCTTGTTCTGGTGGCTTGATTGTATTTTCTATGTTAAAAATTACATTGGGGCCTTAGATATATTCCTGACTCAGCTTTCTCAATCTGCAAAGTCAAAGTCCAAGCAGATACCTTCAGTCTGCTAAAATATACAGCCAGGCTGTGGGGGAACATCACTGTTTTCAGGTCAGAGCTCCTAATGCTGCGGCACTTGAAGGAAAATCCCTTTCAGTCTTTGAAGCTAAATCAAAGAACCCCCAGCAATAAAAAATACCTAGAATGCTTTAAAATGAGCTTTAGCAAGCTAAACTCAGAATGTGTTTAAGGGTCCCAGCTCAGATTTTGAGCTAACATGGCAAATCTAAAGGAAAAGTAGGGGTGGGGAGGAGGGAGAATAAGAGGAAGAGAATGCTGGTAAGGAAAGGATTTCAAGGAGAAGTGAGAAGGAATGCAGACATAGGTATGGCCTTCTTTAATATTAAGACAAACATACCTGGATTGTGTTCATTCCCTCTGAGCTTTCCCTTTTTGAACTCTGGTACCAGCTAAGGACCATCAGAATGGAGTGTGAATAAGGCACCAACTCAGAAGACTCAATCAGTATTTTACAAGATGTCTTTGAATAGACACTCTTCTTAACTGGGCTTGACTGTATTTTCTTACCAATAAAGCAACACTGATAAACAAATACCACGTCATCATCCCTTAGTTCATTAACTTTGTCATTTTTAATAAAATAATGTCTGGTTTTCATGAAGTGGGTTATCTGTAATTCTTCTGGAACTCACAAAAATCCCTTGCCAATGCTGTATTTTTAGCAAAGAATAATGAATAACTTATAGGATGAAATATAGTGCTACATAATTGGCAAATGGAGAACGTTTTGCAGAAATCACTCAAACTATTTTGAATTTCATTTCTAGTCATGGTTTATTTAACACTAGCAGAGTGCTGGAAGAGTTTCACAAAAGATTGATGATTCTCTAGAGCAATTCCTAAGCGTAATATTATGTCTTAAAGAATTATGTCACTTTCTTTAAGGGTGCTGAGAAAGATATTATTATGCATCAATAAAAATTCAAGTTTTACCAGCCATCTGTATTGCATAAATCAAGGAGAGAGTAAGGGTTTCCCCTGAAAACAATTATGGAATGGAATGAAATGGCCCAAAAGGCATTTACTGTACTAAAACATGTCGGTAAATGTATTATGCTGCAGCTACAGTGGACTTCAGAATAAATTTTAAGGACAACATTTTCAAGGATTTGTGCCTAGGGTCCAGTTTCATGGAAAATGGTGTATCTTATCCTTTGAGTTAAGGCTCATATACAAGAGAGAGGTGCACCTGCTCAGTTTGAAGTGTGATTTTCAAACTGCTTTAAAGCTGTCAGGAAACACTGTACAGTTTGGTTTGTTGACTTGGTTTCAAATGAGCTCATACTGTTCAGAAATCTTTCAGCTGAACTGAAATAAAATAACCTCAAAAGAATGTACATGTGTGTCCATCCCTATATATGTATGTGTGTATAAGCATACACGCAAAGAGGAAATTGTGGCAACTGAATAAAAAAAAAAAGTTTAATTAAAACCAGTACTATTATTATTATTATTATTATTATTATTAAGTAGAAAATACTGCAGTCAAATTAGATCAGTTTTGTTAATTTAACATTTACCACATTGCTAGGCATCTAGCCCACTGTACAACTACTTTACTTATTTTGGAGATGTTCAAGATAAGACAATGACTATGTAAACACTTCAAAAGCTGGCTAAATGTGTGTTGCATACAAGCTCCTTCACTGCAGATGCCAGGACATCCATCTGCAAGCAAAGTCACACCTAATATGTGCAACATGGAGAGCATGAACATATCTATTATTATGTAAAGAAAAGTTCTGCTTGTCAGTTCCCGGATTATGGCTCCAGTTCTGCTTGTCAGTTCCTGGATTATGACTCCAGTTCCTGGGGCATGGGGATTGTTTTCTAAATTCTGGTGTAGATTATATTTGCAATTGTACAGTCTGAGCAGAATTTCTTTTGTAAAATCCAGTGGGCAGTATGGGCATTAGGTTGTGCAGAAAACAAAACTTTATGTTTTGGAAGAAGAGGAACCCTTCTTGAAGTACAAATCGCTTGGATTGATCAAGAGTGCTGATATAATGTCTCTCAAAGGATTGCTAAAATACCATTAAATGAAAGATTGACAAAGACTGTGAAGGGTAAAAATGCGTGTGTTATCTGCTCAGCTACCAGTGGTCTTTGGGACCTGCTCCACCTTGGGGAGCTGTGTCACCCATGCACAGTGCTGTACAACCCTGGAGACCAGGTGGACTATCTGACCACCACATCAGTGCACTAGGACCTCCATGTAATTTCATAAGCCTGAAGCGGGTATCAGTCATCACTAATGACTTAGGGTGCAACTGGAACAGCTTACAAATGCTAACAGGTTATCTCCTCTTTTGTCAGTTACCACAAATCATTCCCCCTTAACATTTGTATAGTGGCATTTGTCAAACTGGGATGGCTGTACCTCACTCTTAACACAAGTGCCACGATATGCCACTCTTTCTCCT
The DNA here is from genome assembly GCA_013399475.1 of Chauna torquata. Taxonomy (NCBI): domain Eukaryota; kingdom Metazoa; phylum Chordata; class Aves; order Anseriformes; family Anhimidae; genus Chauna; species Chauna torquata. The sequence continues at coordinate 118,279 of VXAL01008056.1, read as the reverse complement.
GCATATCTACAAAAAAAAAGCTTATCAATCTTATTTAATTTCCTGAAAACTCAAGCACACTCTACAGCCTGTGGAAGCACTTGGTGATATTAAGCAAAGTTTATTCAGGAAATATTATAATGTTGATCACCCTAGGTGGCCTGTTTTAAAAATTCAGAGGGTAGCTCTTGTGAAGAAAATTCATTCTCAAGTGCTGGGCTTTTTAAACAGCAATGGTCAACATAAACCATGAATTTCTCGAACAGGTGCTTTCTCAAACTGATACTAGAGACCCTGAATTCCCTTGTGCAGACCCAGCCACAGCCCTGCTTCCAGGTGCGATGCCAGGGCCACAATGGGAACTTGGTTTCCCATCTCCAGGATTAGCAGTGCACAGGGAAAAACGTGGATGCAGGCTGGACTGGAGAGCCACTGCGAGATTGCCAAAAGTGAGGCCGATCCTGGGGGCTTTGCTGAGGCTGTCCCAGAGCTAGGATGGATAACCTAAGCCCCAACAGCTCCTGTTAGGGGCTAGGCTGGATGGAATGTGTCTGGGATGGAGGAAAGGCATTTAAAGCAAAGAGTTATGTGCCTGAGAAGAGGGATTCAGGAAAGTCATTGCACGGAAGGTAAGGAGTGATCTTGATGCCCAAACACCTTGCATGGCTCTGACTAGAGGTGACTCCAGGTGCTTGACCAATTTGCAATATTACAGGGAGATGGTAGGGATGCAGCTGACTTGCCAGAGTACAATTTATATGTCAGAACCTTCTGGGAAGTTTCAATCTCACTCCCATACTCTAAACCGAGAGTGCAAGAGTGGCAGTCAGGAATGACGCTATGCAAACTAAGGAAATCTGCCCCAGGATTGTTTAGCTAAGACAAATGTCATGTGTCTGTGTCATCCCCACTGCCTCCCCCTTCCCCCATTTCACTTATACTTGTTGTTCAAAACAGAATTGAAACTTAACATTTAAAGTAATATGAAACTGTCAGTAATTTCTCTTTAATGTCCTACTTGAACAGCACTGCAAGAAATAAGTCAATTTAAATGTTATTCTTTTTTTCTTTTTAAATTTTATTTCCATCCCCACATATTTGAACAGAGAAAATGAAGCGTAATTCTGAAAATGACATTGTCAACAAAGAGCTAAGTGATTTTCTGTCAAAGAAAAAGTTGTGTGATCTAAAAAATTATGCAATTGTTCTAATTTCCACTTTTTGGTTTTCGTTCTTGTTTGTGTGTGGGTTTGTCTCATGGAAAATTTCTAGATGTTTATTTCAGACATGCTTTTGGTAAGAGCTAGTAGTAGTTTGATAAGTCCCTAATGTGATAGTTTCTTAACTAGTCACAGATATTCAGTGTACTAAAGTAGAGGCAGTATTTAACTTTCCAAAGTGGTTGGGAAACAGTTTTGATGTTAGCTAATGTCTCAATTCATAAACAACTGAATAACATTGATAAATGTCTGAGAAGTCCATGCTGACATTTTCTAATGGAATGTTGCATCTCTTTACCAGGAAATCACCTTAGCCTCACTATATTTGTAACTGAAACATTCAAAATCAAAATATAACTTTCAAAATCACTGTCATGTTTGATGACTCAAATAGATTCATTTTCACCTTAAGCCTTTTTTCATTTTATTTTGACATTTCATCCAAATACAGGACAAGAGTATTTTCAGAATCTCAAAAATTCATACAGATCAAGAAACAAGAGTTTTTTATCCCATGTTTTTATTGTAAACCTGCTAGATCAGCATCTCTTACCATGTGTCTGCACAATGGCTGTGATAAAAAGACCTTGAAGTGGGCCTTCTTCTAGCAACAAATAATTGTTATCACTGCACCACAGTTTCTGATCCAAAAACTAGAAAATTCTTATATGAGAGGTGGAGTAACCTCCAGCAGTAGAGCTTAGTGCTCTGTGATTTAGTAGTCTAATTCTGTAACCTAAAGTAAGTTAGCCCTCAGCTAGGTTAGCAAAATCGATAACCCCATAGTCTAGGCTGCCAGTGTATTTTAGGTAGTTCTCAAAATACAAAATACAGGAATAACGTGGTGGTATAAACTCAAAGTTCTCTAGTGAATGTTGTAAAAGATAGAATATAGCACTGCACTGGGCTACCTTTGCTTTCTTCAGCCTCTTTCACTCATGACTTTGCAGTAACTAAAATTCAACTGGAGGATGTTCTTTTTCTTCCTGGCACTTTGTTACTAAATAATAGTGTGAGCCAGAAACCCTAGTTTTCAGTAGTTCTAATATTATTTGCAGACAACATGACACATACTCACCATTATTCATTTAAAATCAGTCAAAATGTAGCTGTGCTCATAACTGTGAAGGCCTCCCTCTACTTTGACATTTTTGAAAAAGAATGAATATTGTAAATAGACTATAATAGCAAAATTTCTCTGTATGACACATCTAGGAAAAAAAAAATAAAGAACAAACAACAACAACAAAAACCCTGTAAATTTATGCAGACTCCAGTCTTTCTTGGGACTTTAACTTCAACTAATACATTTCAGCCAGGACATGCTGCAAGCCTTGAGCAAACAAATACTGAAGAGATCTCACAGTAGGGAATGCTACATTTTTTAGCTTGCAAGATACCTGCCAACAAGCACAAAACAAAGACGCTTAGACTAGTGTACAACCTAAAAAGACTACAGATTTTCTTGAGGCAAATAAAAATCTCAGTGCTCTGGGTGAGCCAAAGAAATTAAAAGTTATTCAGCTACCTAAGAAAAAGTTACATAGATGAGAAATGTTCCTTTCCTATTCCTGCTCTCATCTTGATGTTGCCTGTTGCAATATGGGTCACACCTAAAATCAGAATTGGTCAAGTATTTGGCCAAGCATTTGAGTAAATTTGGGAAGTACTTTCACCAGCCCTTTCTTATAATATACTGATAGAATCACAGAATGTTTTGAGTTGAAAGGGACCTTGGAATTGGAGCTGGAAAGATCATCTAGTTCCAAGCCCCCTGCCATCGGCAGGGACACTTTCAACTAGACCAGGTTTCTCAAAGCCCCATCCAACCTGGCCTTGAACACTTCCAGGGATGGGGCATCCACGACTTCTCCGGGTGGCCTGTTTCAGTGCCTCACCACCCTCATAGTGAAGAATTTCTTATATCTAATCTAAACCTATCCTCTTTTAGCTAAAAAACATTACCCCTTCTCCTATTACTGCACACCCTGATAAAGAGTCCCTCCCCATCTTTCCTGTAGGCCCCCTGTAGGCACTGGAAGGCCTTTAGGAGGTCTGCCTGGAGCTTTCTCTTTTACAGGCTGAACAACCTCAGCTCTCTCAGCCTGTCTTCACAGGAGAGGTGCTCCAGCCCTCTGATCATCCTTGTGGTCCTCTTCTGGACCTGCTCTAACAGGTTGATGTCTTTCTTATGCTGGGAGCCCCAGAGCGGAATGCAGTACTCCGGGTGGGGCCTCACAAGAGCAGAGTAGAGGGAGACAATCACCTCCTTCGACCTGCTAGCCACACTTCTTTTGATGCTGCCCAGGATTTGATTGGCTTTATGTGCTGTAGGCACACATCGCTGGCTCATGTCCAATTTTTCAACTACCAGTACCCCCAAGTCCTTCTCTGCAGGGCTGCTTTCAGTCCATTCATGCCCCAGTCTGTACTGATGTTTGGGTTTGTCCTGACCCATGTACAGGACATTGCACTTGACCTTGTTGAACTTCACAAGGATTCAGGAGTGTGGGCAAAGCTTAAGAAAGAAATTGGATTTCTAGGCTAGCATACAAGGCATCTTCTTGGGTTCCAGTCCCTCCACTGCTATTTCCCTAGCACGTACTGAATTGTCCTATGATAGGACAGGAAGGACTACGTGGTCCCAGACCTGTGGTGCTTGGTTGTGTGATACTTTGGAACTGAGGATGTGGATATGATATTATAAGATAGAATTGATATTGGGTTTCATTTTCTGGATCATCAACTAATGACAAAGAGTAGAAAGTATTGTTGGGAACCCTGCAAGGCAGTTTGGTAGCTGTGCATCACTGGAAGTGGCATATCAGGTAAATAATAACATCTGAAAATGTTTTATCAGTATATACTGATGAAAATACTTCACCAGTAGTAGATAATGCTAAGCTATCAATTGGGATGGTAAAGAAGCAGACTTATATTCTGCTACCTAACAGCAACAGTAGTGTCTTTTTTCTCTAAATACTTCTGGGGAGGTAACCCAAAGACCTCCCATCTCAACACTCCATTAAATCACAAAGATTCTGATTTAAATAGTCACCCTTGAAGTGAGAAAAAAGGAATTCTAATGAGTTCATTAAAAAGTAGCTTAATGCCAATCAGATTCTATAGTTTTCCTTAGCTTTTCAGGTAAATTAAAATGCACATTTGATAAGTGACATTGTTGGAACACCAGAAAGGTTACCAAAAAGAATAGTACCAAAGTAGAATAGGTCTGACAACTGGCAAAACCCATGGGATAATATTTTAAAATGTGGGCCAAGTGGATGAGGTCTAAGACCACAACAGATTGCCTAGCACTCATGATAGATGAACCTGGAATTATTATTAATATTGAATTCACACTTTGTTTTACTAATTCATATTCGTAGTTTAAACAATTCCATTAAGAATGCATGAAGTTTTGAACATTCATAAAAATAGAAGTCCTTCACTATTAAAGTAGGTGTTGGAATAAAGATGTATCTAAGCTGATCTTGTTCTGTTTCAAAATCATGGTTAAAATCATCTTCACCTTAATCTCTTCCAACCTGTAGTGTGGCTGAGCATAGACTTACACCATCAGGGTATTTTCACTACTATTAATTCCAAAGATGAAGGCTTATCATATTTAAAGGAAGGAGATTTTTTTATCTCCTTCTTTTTCAGTGTCATATATTTAATGTGTATATATATATATATATATATTTTTTTTTTTTTCCAGAAGAAAACTGGTCTAGGATCTGCATAGTAAGCCTAAATTATTTCTGGTACCCTTTTCTTCCTAAAGATGTGAAAGTCATTAATACACAGTGAGAGTATAACGTCAGACTGTGCCTTAAAAAGAAGTCAGTTTTTTTGAAATGCAGATTTCATGCAAAATTTTTGTGTAGGATACTACATCCATGTTTGTATATGTAGGCAATACAGAGGCATGCTGCATATTCCCTGTGGCAATGAGTTCTAAGGAACTAGGAATATCGTAACCTTTACCTATTTCTGACACTTCACACCATCTGTGTTTCAGAAAAGGTTCCCTTTCTTCTGCCAAGGTCCTAGTCTGTTCACACAGGACTGTTTGAAACCTGGCAGCTGAGTTTGCAAACCAGAGGTATCATGAGAATAATAATTTCGTTATAAATGATCAATATTCTGAAATTTATTTTTATTCCAACTAAGACACCCCCCACCCCTACCACACCTGCACACACACAGACTAATCACTCTAGGTGGAATATTCTTGGATTTATGTAGTCCTAGACACCATGTTGGCTCTGATGGTCGAGGAGACCATGGCTCATGTACTTCTGTAATTAGAAGTTTTCTCTCTTTCCCATCTACCCTCTATTTGTTTTTTTTCTCCTTTGGTTTGCTATCTGAAGTACTTGCCTGATTGCTTTCTAACCTATGCTAGGATTTTAATTCAGGTCAGTTCATGACCTGTGTTAGCTACCAACCACAACAGCAGTTCATCTAAAAGATGGCAGGGAGCAGTGAGATCTAATGGGGAAGGAGGGAGAGTCAGAGGGTGGCATGTGTCCACAACTGAAGAGATAGCAGAACTGGGTAGTATAGGTTTAGACTGAGCAGGACGAGGCAGGATTTACAGCCCCATCTCTTTCTGTACTCAGGGCCTATTTTTCTGGAAAGCCTTTGGAGAGAGTTATGAGCAAGCTTTTTGGAGAAGGGTTTTCTTTGCAGTTTGTTGTGTACCCCAAACATAAGGGAGATGTATTTTGCAAATGTCACCTGTCTCCCATGTTTTGGTTATTCAGCCTTCCCTTGTCCCCAGTGCAACTTTATCTCCTGACTAATATCACTGAACTCACAAAGCATCATCTTTCTTTCTTTCTTTCTTTCTTTCTTT
>VXAL01008056.1:70717-112078 GCA_013399475.1 Chauna torquata | reverse complement strand
TTTCTTCTTTTCTTTCTTTCTTTCTTTTTTTTCTTCTTCTTCTTTTTTTTTAACGTTGGGATATGAAATCCTATGTAGTGATGAATTGGCAGAATAAAAATGGCATTCTGCTCCAATATATTAATTTTGGCACATTTGTATTCTCTTTCCTGCCAGTTTTTGTCTAAAATATGTGCTAGGATTTTTATCTATGCCCTACTGGATTGTTCTTTTCCTTTCTTTCTGTGTTCCCATTTACTACAGTATTTCTTCATGTAGCTTTTTTTCTGAGTCTCTGAGAACTTATCCGTCTTCTGCACACCCTCGACATCCCTCCTTCCGGCTGCCGAAACCACACAGCCAGTTTCTTGCAGACAGCTGATACTTGTCTTACAGCAAGCTAGAACAAGCCTGTTCTCAGTTTTTGTGTTTGTGATAGAAAGCCCGAGTCTCTGACAAACGTTAATGGCAAAAAAATATATTTATAGAATACTATAATGTTAGTAACTCCAGTCAGTGTCATAAGATATTATTAAAAGTACTTGTCTCTCTGGTGCTTCAATACCACAGAGGAGAATAATTTTCAGGCTGGGCTTCCCTAATTTTCCAACTGTCTAATAGTTAATTGCACTGCAAATTTGATCATAGCCACAAAAGAAGAAGAATAAAGGTAAATTTTACTATCCATTGTTACGGTGTTTTGGCACTGTCTAGCTTCAGAGGTTTACAATGTCCCATAGTGAGAAGTATCGTATTATTTAAACCAATAACCAGGCACTCAGGGTTGTATGGGAACCTTTTATATGTTTTTTTCTTGTAAAAGGAGAGAAAAAAAATCTTATTACATAAACTTGGAAAGTTGGATTTGGAAAATATCAGTGGTATTTGAAGAGTTTTACTCAATATTTTATGGATGTTAGTGTCATCCAGGTTTACCACACAGAGGTGTAAGGGGCTTTGGCAGGTGAACTGTGATGAAACATGGTAAGTGATGTAAAATGTCACTCCTTGCAAAAGTCTTCCCCTTCTGCTGAAGATTGCTACTAGGTTTGCTGGCCTCCAAGTCAAAGTTCTGTTTTTTAAACTAAGCTGCTCATGGAGGTGGGTTTGGTCTGCATGACAAACGGTCAGTTGGAGTGGCTGAGAACCATTTTCTCTTTTGCTGACTTTTCTAAGGGCAGAATTCAACACAGGTAGAAGGAAGAGGAAGTGTCTTAAACTGCCACAAAAAGATTTGCTAGAACTTTACTGTCAAAGTCCTCAAACTGGTGCCTAAGACTATGCTTCTACATGTGCCAAGTATCTATAACTTGTCATCAAAGCTCATTTTACCTCTCTGCTATACACACATTAATGACTTAATCAGTCTCAATACTGAATAACCAAGTAAACAGCTGAGTAAACCAAATGTACCAATCTAATACATCTAATAACAATAACATCATCAGAATCAAAGCTGCAAAGTCAACAAAGCATATTTTGGCTAAAAGCCTGTCAGTCAAAACAGCTCAGCAAATAGGTAGGATTTACCAGAAAACCAGCCTAGGGAATGAAATTAGGTTATAAGCAGCAAGATATCATGGAAGTGAGATAGACCAGATTCATTCAAATCTTCACAAGTACCGAGTAATTTCAAATACAAGCGGAATCTCTCCAGTGACTTCAAAAATGAGGATAAAACTGTAAGGTTGATATTTATATCTATTTATACCATGGTCAGAATAAAATACATTCAGTCTCAAACCAACAAAGTGTTTTTTCCCCCACAACACTACAATTTCTGACTATAGAGCTTCCCGCAATAATAACTGCTAGTGGTTTGTACTGCCACATGGTATGTTTCAACAGTACATCCCAAAGCACTTTCCTCAGGAAGATAAGCATTGCCAACCTCACTTTAAATCATACGGATCTCAAAACATATTCACTTTATGTCATGGAGCATGATGAAGAGACCTTCAAGCAAGCAAAGACTCAAACAGGTACAGTAGTGCATAGTACAATACCGTTCATGAATATCAGTAGCTCAGGTTTGCCCTAGCAACACAGATGTGCAGTCCAGGGCTGAGCCCAAGCTAAGAACCCCACTTCCTCAAGAGGTCTAATTAGCAGTTTGCAAGATGATGGTGGTGTGGTCTTCTTACCTCTCAGTCTACAGCCAGTTCAGCAAACACCCTCAGGAACTCTGCACAACATTCCAGTGCTGACACCCCAGAGGTAGTTTTGAGGCAGTATTAAGTAGTCTAGGAATTGCAGTAAGGCCACTACTGCACCCATATGTCCTGGGTGCTTAGATGTGTGGCTTGAGTTATGCTATTTGCAATCTTCTGTTTGCAAAGCCCCCTAACAGTCCTGACTATGCCAAAGAAAAATTCAAAATACTATTCTTCAGTTTAAGAGCTCCAAGATGACTTTTGGGCTCTTTCTTTAAAAATTGTATCAGAGTTTCCTGAAATGATGGAAAAATTAAGGTATATCCATGTCATCATTTTATTGTGTCAATTTTTAAAGCAAAAAAACCTTACACTTTTGCTTCTAAGCTAATGATTTATTGGTACAATATCAGTAAGCACATAGTTTTTCCCCTCCCATACTCTTAAGTCCTGTAGACAGACTACTAGTGATGATGATAGTTGGTACCCAGTTAGTTTTCTATAATAATTAACATGAATAGAGCATATTGCTAGCTCAGTCCAAATGCAGGATGTTCCCAACATGCTGTGAGCCTTCTTAGCATAATTTCTAACCCAGGATACTAGCTCCATGTTGGAGTTTAAGACTACCAAAAATGAACAATAAGCAGGTGTTCTCTGAGACCAAATCAGATGAAATCTAGTTTTCACAGTTTCATCTAATTCCTATGAAGAAGCCCTTTGTGATTAAGCCACTTCTGTGATGGTGAGAAGCCCAGGCAGGGACTCCTGCAGCCTTTCATCTTACTCTAGGACTCCTGGGCTGGGCTTTGTTACACTCTGGTGTATTCTGTCTTCAGAGGGGTAATCAGGAGGTCATTCATGGCTGAAATACAGGGAGAATATTCTCTTGTTGCTCAATTATTTACTCTGAAAACAGCTATGGCTTTCACCCTAATCTCACTGAAGAAGCAGCTATGGTCTCCAACTGTAAATATTCTACCATATTGATGAGAAAAAATGTCCCAGATGATAAGTAGACCTTTGTGGAGGGTACATTGTTATCAGGATGTTGCTTTATGAGCCATTTTTGTGATAGTCTCAAGGTTTTCTAAGAAAACATACTGAAGTGCCCACTGTAGGAGACTTTACTTACAGAGACCAGAGCTGTAGCCGAGACTAGAGCTCTCCAAGAAATAAGGAAGGCTGTTCTTTGTTGCTTTTTATTCCTGCTAAAGGTGTTCAAACTGACCTACAAGTTACACAAATACTGTAACTGGGATAAATATACAGATATACCTACTTATCTAAATACAGAGTCACTTCAGGTAAAAACTGTAACTTAACTCCCTTCACTGGTTTTGATCTTGAAAATGTGATCCGATCCATCCTTTCTCCACTGAACATCAGCAATTCCTTTCTGATTCTTTTCTCAGTTACCGATGGATTCTGATTAACCATGATAAAGCCCCTCTGCACTTCTCTGGAAATGTAAAGCTACTGAAGTGGTCAGCTGAGGTTTTGCATGCTATAACATAATACATGGTGTGCATAAAATCAACCATATCATTTTATGTGACAATATCTAAATTCAGGGAGGAAGCCAGGGCAGGAATAGTTGTGGCTGGAGTGCATTCAAGTGCATTGGGAGCCAGTAAAACCTCAAGTTTTCTGAGCAGAGCTACAGTTTCAACTCAGTCGATATTATGAAAAAAATGAATATACTAACTATTGTATATGAATGAGCTAGTCCTACCTCTCCATGGCAAGAAAGCAAGGCTGAGCGACATTGGCATGGAAGACTCACAGTGCTGGTTCCCTTGGGGAAAGTGCTTAGGACCAAATTTGACTAGCTTTTAACAGAATGAAATTTCTTCACAAGGAGTGTGTAATGTAAGATCTTGTTGTCTGTTTCATGAGTAATAGGCTTTAATTTGCATGGCTTTCAGTTTGGTGTGGATACATTAAACACATTAATGACTATAGAATTGGAGAAATACAAGAGAAACATGGATGACATCTTGTTGTCTCCTGCTCACACACCCACATCTTTTTGTTTGTTTATTTTGCAGTGTCAAAGGATATGCAAGATGCAGAAGTATTTGAAAAGTAACAATAAACCTAATTCATATCTATGTAAAACAAACAAACAAAACTCCAGAGAACCCACACTTCTCCCTAAGAATATTCTATATGGACAAGCAAAAATTAATTTTTGCCATTTTCTTCATGGAGCCAGGTTTTTGCCTTGGACAGTGTCACTACCCCCTTTTGTAGAACAGTCATACTCTTCAGATCCTTCTTACTCCTGTTTTTGAGATTACTTTATCTGATTCGCCTATTCGGAAATGTATTGTGATGTTTGGTTGTAGCTCTACCTTTGCAGGAGTCGTCCTCTCTGAGAACCTGATTCAGCACAGTTTTACTCGTATTTATCTATGCCAAAGAATTGTGCCATTGTGACACTTCTGAATAAAGCCAGAATTAAAGTTTTGTGTAAAATAAATGAAGAGGGCAAAACTACAATATCAGATATGACAAGATAAATCTTAAGTGAAATAGAATGTAGCAATGAGTTAATATGCTACAGTTGCATTAAGTAAAGAAAAAAATTAAAATGCACATATGCAGTAGTTGAATAAGTGTGACTGGAGAAATTGATGAATGAATGGAAATTGGAAGAAAAGACCTGGAGAGCACATACATAAAAAAAGGAAGAAAAACAGCTGCTGGAACAAAGTATTTTATGAATTTTGCTATTATTTTTAAAATAGTAAAGTTCTGGTATTTTAGTTTGTTTATATCTGCCTTTCTGTTGACTAGGACTGTGGGAATAATTAATGCTTTAGATCAACAGCCAAATGGAAATATTATTTAAAAATCAGTCCAGATAAAAACGACTTTTAAAATCTGTTGATTTACTTTTCACCACAACAGGCAAAGTCACACAATTCAACATGGAAGTGTTCCTTACTTAGAAAGTAGAAGCAAATAAAATGGAGGGCCTGGTCAAAGAACTAGAGATGTTCCCCTCCTATCTCAGTGCGGAACCATGACAGCAGGCACTCACGGAAGTAAGAATCTGTTTTTTCTTTCCCTCCCTTGCCTGAGGTGTTCTCCCTCCCATAAGAAAACACAAGCATATGTTTTCTCCAAGCTAAATACTCTGGGATTGAGGCAGATCCTGCTGCTGGAACTGTTCCATTTTGCAAAGGATAATTAAGTACTTATTCAGCCAGAAGGACCATGACAGTGGCTTTGCAGTCAGGCTGTTCAGTGGGACACAGACTGTCAGGAAGTTCTCACTCTTCTTGGGTGATCATTTCCACCACAAAGCTCTTCAACCCAACTTTTTCACTCACAATTGTTTCATGAAAAGTGGAACAAAGATGTCCAAAAGCTTTAAAGTATGCCAAATGCTCTAAAGAATGATGGTTTTGGCACATGACTGGACAATGAAGTTTCAAATGCTTTGAGTACAGAACAGAACTGTACATAGATTCCTTACCTCCTGAGGGAAGTACAGACCTGAGCATCCCTGAGTGTTCCTAACAGCAATATCCCCATTTGAGAAAAAAGGTAGCCTCTTGTGTGAATCTAGAATTCCTCCCCTAACAGCCTTCCAAAATAGAAACCATCTGATGAAGCTTTCAGGCCAACTGAAACAGAACTGAAATACAGGGAATTTATTGTTTGGCAAGAAAATAAAATCAGTCAGCTTTACTACTTACCATCATCTTTCATCATCGGCAACACTCTATCAGGGGATTTTAAAGAGAAAAAAAATCTAATTTGTAAAGGAACATTCAATTTGAGACTATCTCACATCTCAGCTTTGAGAAGAGGTTGCTGTTCTGGTAAGAAAAAAACAAAAACTCTAGATTTCCTTGTTATTAATACTAGCAAAGAAGAATCCTTCCTCACACAACATTTTCAGATGGACGGAACTTACTGTTAAGAAAAGGGCAATGGAGGGACAATAACTTTAGTATGCTAAAATAAAAAGGGACTTTCTAGGTTAATTTGTTAAAAAAAAAAAATACTTACCAAGACATGAAATTAATATTTAATTTTGATTTTTAACCTTTTTTATTATTACTACAATCATGGAGATGGAGACGATTTATTGATTTATTACATTTCTAGGATTAGTGTAATAGAGTTATTTACCACATGTAATTACAATATCAAAGCAACTGTGGTATTTTCCATCTTTTTAATAGTAAAGGGGACCAATTCAACTTTTCTTCTAGCATTAATATTGGTTGTTTTACAGAGAAAGCTCGGTTTAAGCTCTGAGGAGCTGCTCCCCCAAAATACATGACTCTCCTGAGCATGGATTCACTCCATCCCATTTGTACCATGTGAATGCACTTTTCTGGCCTCCTCTCCAAGATGCTGACTCAAAGGAGGAAGAGGTGGAGAGGCAGAGGTTATGGGGATGCTCGCATGGGACTGCAGGAAATCAGTGATACCCTCTATTCATACATGTGAGTATAGACCAAAGCTAAATTATACATTCCAGAAAAAATTTCCCCTGGTGATTCAAACTAGACAGAGAGAAAGGTATTCTTTACCACTTCAGTTATAGTCCTAGTTTTTCTCAAATTTCATTTGATCACGTTATTAAGCAAGTTCCTAGGGAGCCTCTGGAGTTCGATATATGAGGATCTGCCAGACTTACCCATATTTAGCTATAAAAAGGAGATTCCTGCTGGGTGGCTCTGTGTATTTCTTCACCTTAACTCATTCATATAGTATTAGAGTAGAAAACAGATTTGGCCAGGAAGCCTTCATGCTTCAGCTAGAAGCTCTAGTGAGCTTGCTGTTCCGTAGACCCATGGCAAGTTAGATCTGATTCCACACACTACTTACTTCCCATCCTATGCTTGTTTTTGTCAATGGTCTCACTTGCTTAATTTATTGCTTAAGGTTTTACCAAGTCAGAACTTTATTCAGTAACTGTTGGATCTGCCTGATACTTGATTTTTTCTGGGGTATCTCTATACCACGATATAGAGTCCAGTGCATTAAGGCACATACAAGCTACATTTATTCTAGCAAAATTTCTGTTCCAGCAGTGTCCTGGCAAGGAAACATAGTGCAACATTAATGTGGACCAGGTTTCTTGCTAATTTACCTTGTTTCTACTGTAGGCTTCATAGTGCATGTAGATGTCCAACCTACTAAAGCTGGTCTACTACAAGTGGCTTAACAGGATATTTTAAAGCTGGCTCAGATGTACCTGCACAGCACTGACTGCAGTACATATACGGCTAAGGATTTAAATTTCAAAAAGAAAAATGAGAGTCTGTCATGCAGATCATTGATCCTGTAGGTTACGGAAATGGCAAGCAGTTTCTGTGCCCTGAGTGTTAGTAACGATTCCAACCTTAGGAATAGCAATAAGAGTATGAGCAATTTCTAACTTTTACACTTAGCCTGAAGTTATCTGGAGTTAAGATTGACAGCTAATTTTGGCACTTGTAGATGACTACTTCGATGATTTTCTTTTCACCGATATGCCTGTTTCTTTTACTTTCTATTTGCTACATTTCATATATTATTCATTAATAGAAATTTCACACATTCTCTCCGAATAAATAAATAAATAAGATAAATATACAGCTGGCAACAGGCTATAAAGCAATATCAAAATGATATATTGTGCCTGATTCCAACCTAGGGACTACTGTGAAATATATTGCAAAGGCTGAACCCTTTGATGGATAGTATCACTAAACCATTTGAACTGAAGTCTATGCCTTAAGGAAGACTGGAGGTATTGTAGAATCAGCATAAAAGTTCACTTTATATACCTTTCACCTTGAAAAATAAACTTTATTTTAGGCCAGTTTCACACACTTTAAAAGCTGGTTTGGAGGAGGTAATACCCTCGGCCTTTGCCATATGCCACCTCCTCTGTCACTGCTGTCGGTACAGGGCATGTTTACACTGAAATCCAAAGGTGTGATTGCCATCCTGCAGTTATACCCCAGGTAGCCATAAACTAGCTAGGTCTGACACCAGTGCAGCTGCCTGTAGTATGGTGTTCAGCGTGGAGCATGCAAAACCTGCCAGTGACACTGAGTAAATTAGGGCTGGTACAGATGGAAATGCTGAGGTGTACTCAACTCCTTTGGCTGCAATGACCAAGCTTTGAACTGAGAACTGGAGAGATGCATTAGCAGCAGGTCATTGATCCTGCACTAATTACACAGCGCCTTGCAGGAGGATTTAGGATTTAGGCACAATGCAGTGCTAACAGTGCTATGTTGTCCAGCTCAGAGCTGGCTGGTGTCCAGCCCATCAGGAGAAATAGAGGGAGCTCAGATATGCACACAGACATACAGACCTGTCCTGAGATATCTGTGAGACATCCACCTGGGTACGCGGCAGTGAGCGTCCTGCAGCTACCCACCTTGTACTTAAAGTGGTTTGCTGGAAGCTGACCTGGGCACGTGTAAGCTGGCTGCAGTCACACATCTCACTGCAGTGTGGACACCTTTGGGGGAACCAATGTAAATTAGGTACAACAATTAAATGCAAGAAACAAGGTTATTGAAAGAAAATCTCTAAATATTAACTTGCATAGATCAGTGTGGTAAGCAATATCTAGAGTTACTTACTGAGCAGCTGTGCTGCAGAATCAGCCAGGGAATGTGGTCAGGATTGCTGACGTACTGTGGTAGACATTTGTGAAACAACTCTGATCCATTCCTGCTGAAGGGGGTAAGAATTTAAGAAGTGTTCGAAAGAAATTGCATTCAGGCTGTGCTGATATAACTGTATTGGGTTTACGTGGTAAAGGTTTGGTAGCAGGGGGGCCACAGGGGTGGCTTCTGTGAGAAGATTCCAGAAGCTGCCCCATGTCAGATAAGAGCCAGCTCCAGCCGGCTCCAAAAGGGACGCACTGCTGGCCAGACCTGAACCAATGAGTGATGTTGTTTGCGCCTCTGTGAGAGCAGATTTAAGAAGGGGAAAAAACTGCTGCGCAACAGCAGCTGGGAGTGAGAGGAGTGAGGAACAGCCCTGCAGACACCAAGGTCAGTGAAGAAGGAGGGCAGGAGGTGCTCCAGGCGCCAGAGCAGAAGTTCCCCTGCAGCCTGTGGTGAGGCCCATGGTGGAGCAGGCTGTCCCCCTGCAGCCCATGGTGTACCACGGCGGAGCAGATCTCCACGCTGCAGCCCGTGGAGGAGACCACGGTGGAGCAGGTGGATCTGGCCTGAAGGAGGCTGCAGCCCATGGAGAGCCCCCGCAGGAGCAGGCTCCGGGCCGGACCTGTAGCCCGTGGAGAGGAGCCCACGCAGGAGCAGGTGATCCGGTGGGAGCTGCCACCCGTGGGGGACCCATGCTGGAGCAGTTTGCTCCTGAAGGATGGACCCCGTGGTACGGACCCATGTTGGAGCAGCTCTTGAAGAGCTGCATCTGGTGGAAAGCCCATGCAGGATCCATCTGGGGAGGACGGCATCCCGTGGGAGGGACCCCACGTTGGAGCAGGGGAACAGATAGTGACCATGAAGGAGCGGCAGAGACGCAGCGATATGGACTGACCGCAGCCCCCATTCCCCGTTCCCCTGTGCCGCTCGGGGGGAGGAGGTAGAAGAGGGTGGATGGGGGGAAGGTGCTTTTAGTTTGCTTTTAGTTTCTCACTGCTCTAGTTCGCTAGTTATAGTAATAAATTACATGAATCTCCCTATGTTGAGTCTGTTTCGCCCGTGACGATAATTAGTGAGTAACCTGCTTGTCCTTATCTTAGCCCTTAAGCCCTTGTCCATTGTATTTTCTCCCCCTGTTTCTTTGAGGAGGGGGAGCGAGCGAGCGGTCATGGTGGAGGTCGGCTGTTTAGCTGGGTAAAACCACCACAATAACCCGCAGAGTGTAACACATACAACCCTGCCTTTAATATACATAGGAGCTACTGCTTCTTGTTGTGTTTTTTTTTTTCTCCTCTTGGCTCTTGTGTCTCTAAGCCTCTACCTGTAAGACAATGTGAAAGCTTATCTTGGAGAACTGAAAGTCTGTCTGAAAGTAGAAAGGATGCAACTTGAAAAATTGCATGCAATTCTGTGGTAGGAAAAAAAAAAGGAAAAAAAGAAAAAAGACAAAAAGGCAAAAGAAAAAAGGCAAAAGAAAAAAGAAAAAAGAAAAAGAAAAAGAAAAAGAAAAAAGAAAAAGAAAAAAGAAAAAAAGAAAAAAGAAAAAAGAAAAAACATTGAGGTCAAAGATTAGAAGTTGAGAACGAGAGAAAGAAAAACAGCACCTAGCATCTTGGGAACCACTAGGCAGCTCCAAGGATGCTTTGGATACCTCGCATGACACATAAACAGAGATAGACTCACAGTCCCCAGGACCTCCCTCTTCTTCCCATTAGAGCTATGTAAATACAAGGACTGCAAAAAGTGTTTTTATGACTCAGTGGGTATGACCTTGTTCCTCATACACCACAGAGGTTGCTTGTAGGAAAGGGGGGAATTGAATAAGTGAGGTGACATACACAAGTTTATTTATACAGAACTCATCTATTTTTTTTATTCACATACATGTACGCACACATTTGACCTCAATAAGATTGGAAAAATAGCATTAATCATTTTGAAAAAAATAATTTGAAGTACTTCTCTCTTTGCTAATAAGTTTGTGTTGTTCTGGTTATAACCAACCACAAAAATGTGTGTAATGTCATGTTAGGCAATAATTGAATATCTGTGAATTATTATTATTGCTTTCTTTCTACTGCACTCTCTTTAGGTAGTACCTGCAATGCATTAACCTCTTCTCAGCCCACATTCCAAATGCAGACATTTTCCAAAGAGCTAAAAATGTGCTAATCAGTATAATCAAAGTGTTCACGAGAAATGTCAATCTATAAACCTGATCTTCACTCAAAACATAATGATTTGACTGTATGCAAATGACCATGAGAGGCAAAGAGTGCTTTTAAGTTTTTTTGTTTTGGTTTGTTTGTTTGTTTGTTTGTTGAAATTGAGGCTGGTAAAAATGACTGTCAGATGCAGATCTGTGAGTATATGGAATTAAACTATCAGAAAAATCATCTTAATCTTATACCTTCAAGTCATGCCCTCTGTTCAGCACTCCTTTAAGAACCTTCCTAAAACAGAGCTTAAATCCCATTGAAGCCAAAACAGTTTAAGTAAACAGGGGATTTCCTGAACCAGTGCATAGGTTGACAGCAATATACATGTTTTTTAACATATTTGCAAGCTTTTCTCCATTTGTCTAGAACAATGCACCAAAGTAAATTTATGTGACACAGAGAATAGGAGAATAGATAAACTTTCTCTCTTTTTTTTTTTTTTCCTTTTCTTTTTTTTCAGTATGGATATACAGTAAATGAGATTAACAACATCCATTACCTCAATCAGATTATCCACAGCTATGCTGTATGGACACTCAAAATCCTCCGCTCTCAGATCTAAACATGTGATGTTAATCAGTACCCCATCAAATGAATGCCTACCTGTTAAATATTAATAATGCACAGTGCACTTAATGAAAATATGTTTAGAATTAACTGATCTAACTGAGTCACAGGTAAGAAATCAGCCATTATTATGAACTGTGTTCTGTACTGAAAAATCAATTGTTTTTCAGCCTAGTCCTCCAAAGCTCACCAGATATTTAAAGCATCAAATGAGCCGTCTGGCTTTCACCATTCTAAGAAATTTATGCACTTTCACAGTAGATCAAAAGGCATTAGTGCAGTTATTATAGAGATTAAGACTAGAAACGCACTGAAATGAATGCTATGTTTCTTTAAATGTAACCTTTCTCTCCTCATTAAAGTGAATATTGGTAAAAGCATTTTCCTTTCCCCTCAACTTACAGAGTAAAGCTAGTAAAAGAAACTAAGTACCATTCATTATTGCCAGCATCTGTAATTGTTTGTATTATACTTCCTGAAAAAACTTTATATGAAATGCCACATTTGAACTCTAGACTATTAAAAGTGTCAGCTCTATTATATCATTTCTGAAGACCAATTTGCCTTTTTTTTTTTTTTCCAGAAGGTTGTAATGAGCCAGGTTCATTTTGCTTTCTACCATTTATCTTTTCAGCAGTAATGGAAAATTTCCCCCTCAAGGCACAGCAAGCTATTCTTATCTTAGACAATTAGGCAGAAATGAAAGGGATCATAAAGGTGAGATTTCTTCACAAACAATGTGATGTACTTTATACCATTTAACACTGAGGAATATCTGACAAATAAATTCTGAGTGGTTTGTGAAAGCCGTGTGGCTAATAGCCAACTCTGAATAATGCTTCAGCTTAACACATAAGAAAGAGGGTAGGCAGCCAGGGTCACTTAAAGATATACTTAGTCTCTAGCTGTGCTGTTGACAATATTTTTTTTTTTAAAAGAGCTTAGAGAACATGCATGGACACTGAAAATATAAAGAGAAACAAGCCTATGCAAAGCAATTGACTGATTATAAGGTAAGAGGAAAAAAACACTTTTGAACAGCTTCCTTAACCAGCAAAACTTACTTGGCAGGCTTTACAGACATTAAGTTGTTTTTTTGCTTTTTTTTTTCCTTAAAGTATATGATAAAGCACTTACTTAACATTTATAAGGCTTGTTAAAAAGAACAGATGAATAAGCTAATAAGCAAAACACAACACTTGCAACAGTCTTTGCATTGTGCCCAACAAGCAGCAAGACACAGTACCTATACACTGATTCCTTTCATTGATCCTATTGGTGCCTGCAAACCTCTGTTTAGATATTGGTGCCTGGAGATTCCAGAGAATTCTTTCAGTTCTCCTTTCTAGAAATATTATACTGTGTACTAACTACAGACTGGTTCCATCTCTGGCATTTCCATCAGGAAGCGATGGATGAAAGAGAACATTGATTGCTAAGGTTCAGTTACGGATTCCTACTGCTAGTGTTTTGGGGCTGATTCTCCATTCTATCTGCCCCATATTTAAATGGATCAATGAGCTATTTTGATGTGATAGATCTACTGTTTAGACAGTCCTTGAGTAGTTCAGGATAAATTGTTCCTCTGTAGTCCTTAGCTACACTCATGTAGAAAAATAGTCCACCATCTCTGCGTCTCTAATGCAGAGAATGAGAACAATGATATGAGTCTGTGAGAAAATCCATAAAGAGAGAAGCAATCTCAAGAACTCACTGTGCAATAGCTGCTTTGTGGGGGCTGAGAGCAGTCCCATCCCTCAGGAGGCACAAGGATTTGTAACTCTTCATGCAAGAAGGGGGAGATAACTCCCATTTACTGTGTGTACCTTAGGATTAACATGGTATGCATATAATAAATAATAATTTAAATGGTTTATAATTTAAATGATTTTCCTTTCATTTTGGATGGTAGCATTTTTAATCCACCTTATGCCCTATAAATCCAACAAAGTTATTACTTTATCTGTAAGAGAGAATAATTGCTGCTTATTATCCCTCTTCAGTGCAGCATAAATAGCAGGTAAAACACAGCAAAAAAATGCTGCATAGTACAATGTAATAGTATACACACAATACAATAATAGAGTAATACAATACAATAGTATTTCACATACTAGTTATGCAAATAGTACAGTACATAGTAGGCGTCTGAATGCCTGTTGACACTGTTACAACATGGAGAAAACTACTGACTAAAGACGAAGAAGTGGCAAAGCTTCAATAGGAACAGAATTGTGCCCCAGTCAATTTTAACATTGCAGGTCTCTGAAGAAGGAAAACTATTGGCACTGTACTTAGATCAAATAGCTGCAATTAAATTCATTACTTAGATGAAATTATTTCTCCTTTCATAGAGAAAATCTCTAATTCTAGAAAGTTCTAGCTGAAGTCGTAAAGTTGGAAAAGATCATGCTCCCCAGTGCTTACTATTACTCCTTACTGCCCTTCTGATTTGCTGGGAAACTGCTTGGGTGAGTGCTTTGTAACTCAGTTCCTTCAAATCAAACTCAAATAGCTCAGATTATAGGTATTTGGTATCC
This sequence comes from Chauna torquata, assembly GCA_013399475.1. Taxonomy (NCBI): domain Eukaryota; kingdom Metazoa; phylum Chordata; class Aves; order Anseriformes; family Anhimidae; genus Chauna; species Chauna torquata. The sequence continues at coordinate 97,982 of VXAL01008056.1, read as the reverse complement.
TGGCTCATTTTCACCAAAAGGGATCAGAAAGTGCTCACCTGAGCAGTGAATTCAGAGAATCTGATGGGCCAGCACTATCCAGCAAAGGAAGCAGGAGAGGAGGCCAGCTTGGGTGAGCTGGTGGCTCTTCAGCTGTCACAGCTGCAGCCAAATGGTGATATGTCTTTTCTCCATACTGTTCCATACTGTTTTCCTGCTGAGTCTTGTACGTTTCTGCTTGTACTTGTGAGACTGTGCCTGGCCTCCAAGGTGAGGGTGTGTGATGAGATCATCTCAAGAGACTGTTGCCCTTCTAGATTGTGTCATACCGTACAATCCAAATAACAGCATGTATGCGCACACATGCACTGCATGCAACTCTCTGGACATAGTTTCTTAGCATCTCCACAATTTTGCCAACTAGAAAATCATGTTCTGGTGATGATCTCTGTTCCATGTATTGATATTAGGTAAAATTCCATTGAGAAGTTTAATTTAATCAAAAGGATTGCAAAACAAAACAAAACAAAACAAAATCTGACCTTTTAAATTGAAACATTTCAGAGCTTTGGTGGGTTGACGTACTCCAAAGATCACAGAAGACAACAGGAAAAGGGTTCATTATGACATTTTTATTAGTCTGTGTAACAAAATCTTCAGTTTTTGTTTTGTTTTGTTTTGTTTACTTCAAAAGTTTCCCAATTATTCCTGTGTTGAATATATAGTGAAACTCTGCATACTGGTTTACATGCGTGGAGAAATCTACTTTCCTTTCTTTTACTGTGAATTGCTGAACAGGGAGACAGTGTTAATTTTGCTCTAGACTCAATACTTTCTGATATATAATTTTTTATATTGGCGTATTCCTCACTTTTGTCAAAAGTACCAATTAAGAAATGGGAGCTCATGACTCAGGTTTCTCAAAATAGAGTTAGAAAAATCCTTCCATTCTTAGATGAATCAAAAGTCTACATGTACATTATTTGACATACCTAATTTAGAGGATTATTACTGTTGCCAGTTTGACATTTTACACTTCAAATAAATTCACCCATAGGCACAAAGCCACTTTACACAGATTTTCTTATTTAAACAAAATGTCACCATGAGAAAGATACAAGTTTAGTAAAAATTACCTCTATCCGATAACAAAAGGGTGCTGAATTTTGAAATAGAACAAGTTTTCAAATGAGTAACACTGGCTGTCATCAGTAGAAGTGGATCAGTTTGGGAGAACTTGTGCAGGAGCAAACTTATACTGAATGAAATATGTCCTCTATTTCCTCTAATTTTTCTGCATGCATTCTGCATCCATAACATTAAGATGAATTAATACCAGTAAAAAACTGAAGTAAGAAAAATATAGAGAAAATATGTAATAAGGACTTTCTTAATTATGCTGTAGACTTTTGTTGTAATGGATGTTCCCCCAGTGCAGCCTAAAACTAAATAATAAACACGTAATAAGTTCTACCAATATATCTACAATAACACGTACAGCGCTGCACACATAGCCCTCAGCCACTTGATCACAGGATTGTGATGATACTTGGGGAGCAGAGGACAATCAGACAGCAGGGAAGAAGGCATGGAAGTGTGCAGAGAAAGGGGAAAGAATGTTGATATGATCTAGTGTAGCTAATAAGCCTTCTCTGTAAGAGATTTGGATAATGAAACTAATTCAGAATTCTTTTCTTTCAATTACTGTGGAAAGCAGAGACAGTTTTGGGACAAAGACTGACGTGACTGGAATAAGAGAACCACATCTGGCTAGCACCTGCTTTGGGTCACACACTGATGTTCCAGAAGTCATTCTGTGGACATGTTTGTTTGTTAATTGATGGAAAAATAGGGGACTGTGTTTAAAAAACATGCAATGGGTTCTTTGGGAATTCTTAGCAGGTTATCCTAGCATGTTTGCAGAAAATCTAAAGATCATCACATATGCTGACCTCACNAAAAAAAAAAAAAGTGAAGATAAATATGATCTGAACTCATATCTAGAAATATTTCTTCATATATAATTCCTTCAAGAGTGTGTCATGAAAGATCTAGCAAGAAACCCTTCTAAAAAATTCTCTTCTTTTGTTCCCATAAGTATTCATTGCCTGTTGGAAGAAAGAAGGTGACTTACAAGCATTCTTTCATCATGAAAACCAATGTTATCCTCCATCTCTCTCTAAAAATAACAAGCTATCATCAGGCAAGATAACCATCCTGATAAAATACCTTGGAAATAAAGTCAACTTTGCATCATAGTGCAATATCCTGATGCTCCTCTTGAAGTTCTTGATGGATATCAACAGTTTATACCCGGACATCAACATGACTCTCAGAGATTATTCATCAAACAAGATTATCCTCTACATCACTGAACAGTTAAAAATGTGTTAAGGCCTGATATTGCATCTGTTGTTCATGTGGCAGATTTGTTCAGAGACACTTCCAGAACACATGTGTAGGGCAGAGATCTCGAAGGAATATGACTGATATTCGCAGTGTACCAAGTAACTAGCAAGCATTTCGCTGCCACACTGATAGGAAGCCTTTTTTTTGTATTTACTGTATTTTATAACTAAGAACTCTTAATCACCAGAAATGATAACAATCAATCATCTAACAATTAGTGAAAACACTTTGGAAGATATCCCTATGACAGGGGAGAAGAAAGGACGAGGATTTTTTCAAACAGACCAAAGTAAGAGCTTAGTCATACTAATGGATACTAGTCGTACTTCAGATACTTCTGCAATGACTTGGAGTCTTTGCAGCATTCACTAGCTTGGAAAACATAGTGTTTTTGACTTCATTTTGGAAATATAAAGATTTCTAGACTGCTAAACATAAGCAACGTACTCACATGGTCCTTGATTTGCAAACACTACTGAGGCAGTTTCGTTTTTTGCAGTTAAGAATAATGAAGATTCTGCAAATGCGCATAATATAACCTATGGTATTATCTCAAATATTTGCAGGGACTGAACACTGCCTGTTTCTGTAACTACACTAGCAATGTCCTGTTACTGTCATGCCAGCCATGTAGAGCTGTTTGTCCAGAATGCCACACCTGGAAAGAGTTTCCTTCTCGTACCAATGGAACATACTTACAGAACAGCTGTACTAGCCAACAGAAGATGTTTGCTATACAACCACAGTCCTTAGCACGAGTGGAACAGTGTGAATGGAAAAAGGTGCACAGAGAGGTGCAGACACTTAAAGTACTTGTCAAATGGGATGCAGAAAAAGAGGACTAGAAGCTGCAGATGACAGAAGCTGGCCACTTGTAGAGGTAAACTGAATAGCTGATGAACGTAAAGGCTAAATATCTGTTGTAAAGAATGTAAACGACGTACGTACACTCCTAAACATGGGACTGACACATCCTTATGTCATAAAATTCATTTGTATGCTGCATTTATTCCTGAAATGTGTGCTTCAGCTAAAGGCCTTGTGATTTACATTACAAGATCTAAAATAAAATCCATATCAACTGATGGATAAAACTGCACACAGAAAGAAAGTTTTCAGAGTAAATATTAAAAGTTTGTGGTGGTGATAAAGACCTGTAGCAATTATTGATTTTGTACTTTTCTTTTCCAGTTAATGACAGCCATTTGAGTCAAACCAGATGTAAATGAGATAGATACTGTAGAGAGTCCATTAAGAATAAAATGAAATAAACGCTCAGCAACAAAGAAGCTCCTAGACTGATGCCATAATGACACTGAATCATTTCAGAATAGCTCCATATCTCAAATCAATGAAGATATGAACATCTATGACAAGTTTTGTGCTTTCAACAACAGCCCCACAACTTTGACATATATTGACTTAAACACTGAACTACAACAAACCTTTCCACAGCCAAATACAGGTCAGAGCTGCTCTGAAGTTACTATTGGTTGTGTTGGAGGCTCAAAGTGACCTACACAACCTTAAGCTTGGGAATGCACAATGACAGAATGTAGCAGAATCAGAAAGTAAACCCATGATCTTACGTTTCTCTTTTAAGCAATGCAAACTCCATTACAGATTTTGTTTTCTTCTTTCTTTCCTCAGCAAATGTGGTGGTGAAATGTTTCTTAAAGCATAATTGTCTTCTTAGGGGCATAACTTCTTAAGGACAACCATAATGCTATTATAATTAAAACGTTAATAGCTAATTGACTGTGTACTTAAATGGAATCAGTTCGCTATCACTCAAAAAAGTAAGCAGAATTATTAAACAGAAGTCACTGTTCAGTCAGCAGATGCAGACTATTGTGCAGGGTGACTAGGACAGTCCTTCAAGTGGCAGAATTCTCTATGGACTGTGGAAGCCTTCTGGTCTTTTCTGGCTGGTTGGTAACTTTGCATTCTGACTTGGCATTGTCAGAAGGGCAACCATACAAGTCACAACAAGGAGAAAGAGGGAGTTGCTTGGTTGAAATGAAAGCACTGCAAGGACTCCTCAAAGAAGGATCAGTAACTGCCATTCAGTGTTCTCTGTTACTTCATGTGCTTCTATTTTACTTGTTTCATCTATTGACATTGTAAATTCATTAGGGGCAGCAGCTGCTGAAAAAATAATAATTTGGAGAAGCAGTAGATACACAAAAGTAGTCACAGGTGCCTGCGGTGAAATATTTCTAAACAGTTCAGTTCTGTCTTATAGTGCTATTGACTCTTATTTTTAAGTCTGCTATTTAGAAAGTGTCTAAACAGGTCAAGATGACTTTACTGCTTTGACACTAAATCACAGGAAATAGCTTCTAGCATCAAAGTAGTAAAATTGAATGCCAAGAAGTCCACGGATACGTCATTGCAGAATAAAGCCGTCAGCTCCTGCTTAGAGAAACATCAGATTTACATTTACTTCAACAAGTAGTAAACAGTCCTGACAAGTGAAATGTTTCTTATGTTTCATCTCTGAGAGGATTTAGAGGAAGACAAATGCCTCTGCTTCTGAGAAGTTCAAATGCAGGTCATGATGCCACGAGGAGGGCAAGACCGTTCAGCGGAAGCAAACACAATGCCCTCCCTGAGGCGCTTCCCAGTCTGGGCCAGGTCTTGATGGCTCTTCTCACACAGACTCCTTCTTGTCACCTTCCTATTTCACAGATAGTCCCAGGGAAAAGTCCTCTCTGAACGCTTAGTGAAACACAAGAGCATATGGGAGTCACAGGCAGCCACCACTGCTTGCTACGAGTGTGCAACCTGGCTTCCCTGCCTTGATGTTTGCCATCATAACACCTTTTCACTCTATAGGATAAACAGTTTGTGACTCCTCAGAGGCTGTTTCCCACAGAGCTGCATACAGAGTTTCATACATGACACAAATACAAATATAAAAATCTCTTTCTGTCCCTGTGTATTATGTGATTTTTATTATTATTATTATTATTTTTTTTTTTTTTTCCAGAAAGCAGTGCTACTAATGCCTTTTGGTGCTAATTTTGTTTAGTCAAAATCAGATTTCAGGAGGGTGTAAGGTGCACAACAGAAAAGAAAAATTTAACCAAAATATATCTGAACAATATACTAATGTATTTTTAATACAAATTTAAATTAAAGACTACCACTGGATGGGTCTGATACTTTGGCCAGTGGGAAGGTTAACCTTTAGAGGCTGTTCATAGCGTGGTTTGATACTTTGGCTTCTGGAATAAGAGCCTTGGCCCTGCTGACAGTGTTTAGCATGAGATCACAGTTCATTTCTCATTCATATTTTGTTCACTTATATTGAAATTTGGAGGCATAGTAATGGTCTCAGTTTTTTTTTAATTCTGTTGTGCCAGTTGATGGCATGATCCTAATTATACTGAAGAGTTGTTCTCTGCAATATATACTATTATTCTTAATTTAACATCATAAATATAGCTAAATTATGCTAAATATGCTTGATGAAATACACTTAGATTTCTCTTGAATATAGAGACCAAAGTCTAGCATCACCATTGATGTATAAACAGCACTGGGAGTGCTGCAGGAAAACAGAAGCAAAAATGATCCCATTAAAAATGTTCAGTCTTCTAGTACTTTCTCACCTTTTTTGAACTGCTTCTTACTTTGGGATAGACATTGTGCCTTTTGCTTTTTATTTCCCTCAGGCTATATTCATTTGTTTGTTTTTGCCTTCAGACTAAGACATACTCTTTTGATTGCAACATCCATTTCTTTACCATAAATACAACATTTATAGTTTGAGATGATGATGTACATAAATATAAACTGCATATAAACAAGAACTAATATTTCTGAAAACACTTTGAGCCCAGTACTGGAAAAAATAGCTCTAGAAATCTTTGATAGTCACAAGGAGGTTCATGTAGACAGGATGGCACAAACTGAAGAGGTCTCTCTTTTGTTCTCTCATCAAATGCAAACACCTTTGAATCAGTTAATCTTGCTACCATCAAGAATTGTGATATTCATAATGATATGTTTTAAGAAAGAATTTTGCTGTATGTTCGGCTTTCTAGGTGTCTGCTACTCCTAGGAAATAACACTGAAGGGACAGAGACATCAGATATTCTGACCTTTCACTGCAAATACTGTAGCAGACAATTTATTTTCCTTTTTTGTTTACAAAGTGTCTGTAGAAATGTAACAAAACGGTCAGGTTAGCATATATGTACATAACTTTTTTTCTCCTTCTAGCACTGAAGTTTTCAAGGAGTTTTAAAGTTTTACTGTAGCTGGTGGAAGGTTCCATTTCGTGAATTTTGACTGGAGCATATGTACAGACAAATCCCCAGAGGCTGCCTTCTGTGTTGCTTGGAAATGTAACTGCATGGAGCCACTGAGGCTCGTATTGTTCTGCCTAAAAACCAAACTTGAAACACGTTCTTACAGTGAAACAAACCAATTTTGCTGAAAAGTTTATCCAGCTAATGTTACAATGAAACTAGTCCAAATTTCTGGATAGAAATTTGGAAAAAAATAATAGCTGTGTGTCTCAGACTACAAGTTTCACATGGGTTTGGTATTTAGCATAACCACAGACCATGAAGGTCTTACAGGAGACAAGAATACAGATGTGTAGTGACATAGCTTGCTCATTGATGCGACTGTATGTAAGGCCTAATTGGAACAGTAGACATTTTATGGAACATACATCACATAATACCATTAGAAAAGTTTAAGATATAAAATATAGTTGTGACAAACATAATAATTTTAACTCTCAATTTCTAGTTAAAATCAGGGATAAGCAGTCAATGATAACATGTTATTTTTGAAATCCATCAGGCTTTCACAAAAGCATCAGAAGAAAACATCTTTTCTGCTGTTGAGAAATGTGACCGTTCCAGTTTTTATGAATATCTTTTGTCTGTATTCCATTATCTGAGACTAGTTTAGAAAACATGGGATAAATCTTTTGTTTTTAAGCTTGTGCGGTTGATGCTCCCTCGATTTTGTGGGTTTGCTGGTTGACCCCTATGCCGTCCACGTCCTTGAAAGGCAGTGGTGTTTGCAGGTGTTCCCTTACATTTGCTTGACCTAACACTCTGCCCTCAAGTCGTTAAAAGAAAAATTGCCTCAGATTCAGATGCGCAGAAAATGGTTCTGCTTTCTACACAGCTGACTGTCACTGACACTGTCCTGACATCTGTTAATCCAGACATGATTTCTGCTACCTTTACCCAGGAGAGTTGATGAATTTGGATCTCAGTCATATGACAATTGGTTGTGTGAAGAGTACTGCTGAAGCTCCAGGAGGGGGCCATAGAACAGCATCACAGGTCAGCTGAGCTGGGAGGGCACCTTTTGGGATGTTTCCAGGTCAGAGCAGGGTCAGTGACAGCAGGTTGCTCAGGGCTGGGTCCAGTCATGTTCTGAACAGCTCCAAGGAGAGTCTTCAAAGCCTCCATGGGCAACCTGTGCCAGTGCTTGACCTCCCTCACAGTAAAAAGGTGTTTTGTGATGTTTAAAAAGAATTTCCTGCATTTCAGTTTGTACCTATTTCCTCTTGTCCTGTCGCTGGACACCACTCAGAAGAGTGTGGCTCCCTCCTCCTTATTCTCCCCTTCACATATTTATGTACATGGACAAGGCCCCCCTGCCCCATGCTCCTTCTCTTCTCCAGGCTGAACAGTTCCAGCTTTCACAGCCTCTCCTTGGAGGATGTTCCCCCATGGATGTAGAACTTTGCATTTCCCTTTGTTGAGCTCTGTAAGGTTCCTCTCTGCCCATTTCTCCAGCTTGTAAAGGTCCCTCTGGATGGCAGCGCACCNTGTGGCTCCCTCCTCCTTATTCTCCCCTTCACATATTTATGTACATGGACAAGGCCCCCCTGCCCCATGCTCTCCTCTTCTGCTCCAGGCTGAACAGTTCCAGCTTTCACAGCCTCTCCTTGGAGGATGTTCCCCCATGGATGTAGAACTTTGCATTTCCCTTTGTTGAGCTCTGTAAGGTTCCTCTCTGCCCATTTCTCCAGCTTGTAAAGGTCCCTCTGGATGGCAGCGCACCTGGCTGGTGTTATCAGCCACTCTTCANTGTATGTTCGGCTTTCTAGGTGTCTGCTACTCCTAGGAAATAACACTGAAGGGACAGAGACATCAGATATTCTGACCTTTCACTGCAAATACTGTAGCAGACAATTTATTTTCCTTTTTTGTTTACAAAGTGTCTGTAGAAATGTAACAAAACGGTCAGGTTAGCATATATGTACATAACTTTTTTTCTCCTTCTAGCACTGAAGTTTTCAAGGAGTTTTAAAGTTTTACTGTAGCTGGTGGAAGGTTCCATTTCGTGAATTTTGACTGGAGCATATGTACAGACAAATCCCCAGAGGCTGCCTTCTGTGTTGCTTGGAAATGTAACTGCATGGAGCCACTGAGGCTCGTATTGTTCTGCCTAAAAACCAAACTTGAAACACGTTCTTACAGTGAAACAAACCAATTTTGCTGAAAAGTTTATCCAGCTAATGTTACAATGAAACTAGTCCAAATTTCTGGATAGAAATTTGGAAAAAAATAATAGCTGTGTGTCTCAGACTACAAGTTTCACATGGGTTTGGTATTTAGCATAACCACAGACCATGAAGGTCTTACAGGAGACAAGAATACAGATGTGTAGTGACATAGCTTGCTCATTGATGCGACTGTATGTAAGGCCTAATTGGAACAGTAGACATTTTATGGAACATACATCACATAATACCATTAGAAAAGTTTAAGATATAAAATATAGTTGTGACAAACATAATAATTTTAACTCTCAATTTCTAGTTAAAATCAGGGATAAGCAGTCAATGATAACATGTTATTTTTGAAATCCATCAGGCTTTCACAAAAGCATCAGAAGAAAACATCTTTTCTGCTGTTGAGAAATGTGACCGTTCCAGTTTTTATGAATATCTTTTGTCTGTATTCCATTATCTGAGACTAGTTTAGAAAACATGGGATAAATCTTTTGTTTTTAAGCTTGTGCGGTTGATGCTCCCTCGATTTTGTGGGTTTGCTGGTTGACCCCTATGCCGTCCACGTCCTTGAAAAGCAGTGGTGTTTGCAGGTGTTCCCTTACATTTGCTTGACCTAACACTCTGCCCTCAAGTCGTTAAAAGAAAAATTGCCTCAGATTCAGATGCGCAGAAAATGGTTCTGCTTTCTACACAGCTGACTGTCACTGACACTGTCCTGACATCTGTTAATCCAGACATGATTTCTGCTACCTTTACCCAGGAGAGTTGATGAATTTGGATCTCAGTCATATGACAATTGGTTGTGTGAAGAGTACTGCTGAAGCTCCAGGAGGGGGCCATAGAACAGCATCACAGGTCAGCTGAGCTGGGAGGGCACCTTTTGGGATGTTTCCAGGTCAGAGCAGGGTCAGTGACAGCAGGTTGCTCAGGGCTGGGTCCAGTCATGTTCTGAACAGCTCCAAGGAGAGTCTTCAAAGCCTCCATGGGCAACCTGTGCCAGTGCTTGACCTCCCTCACAGTAAAAAGGTGTTTTGTGATGTTTAAAAAGAATTTCCTGCATTTCAGTTTGTACCTATTTCCTCTTGTCCTGTCGCTGGACACCACTCAGAAGAGTGTGGCTCCCTCCTCCTTATTCTCCCCTTCACATATTTATGTACATGGACAAGGCCCCCCTGCCCCATGCTCCTTCTCTTCTCCAGGCTGAACAGTTCCAGCTTTCACAGCCTCTCCTTGGAGGATGTTCCCCCATGGATGTAGAACTTTGCATTTCCCTTTGTTGAGCTCTGTAAGGTTCCTCTCTGCCCATTTCTCCAGCTTGTAAAGGTCCCTCTGGATGGCAGCGCACCTGGCTGGTGTTATCAGCCACTCTTCACAGTTTTGTATCATCAGCAAACTTGCTGATGGTGCACTCTGTCCCAGTGTTCATGTCATTAATGGAGATGCTAAATAATATTAGCCCCAGTACTGACCCCTGGAGTTCACCACTAGTTCCTGGCCTCCAGCTGGACATTATGCTGCTGATCATAACCATCTGGGCTGGCCATTCAGACAGTTTACAATCCAGCTCACTGTCCACTTATCTAGTTTGAGCTTCATCAGTTTTTTCAGCGAGGACAAAATGTCAAAAGTCTTGCTAAAAATTCAAAATAAAAAACATGAACTGCTTTTTCCTAATTCACCAAGCCGGTCTTTTCATAAAGAAATTTCTGTTTCTTAAGATCATTTCTGCACATCAGAGCCTTGCTGTTCTCTTGTTTTATTTAACTTTTAAGTATCCTTGCCAAGGAACCCCTTAGGCATATTCGTGAATTTTTTGGTCACTTTTTCTTACTGTATAATCTGTCAAAGAGAATACTCCTGTGGAGTTTGCTGAATTTCTTTTTTATTTTAAGAAAACTTCTGACATTTTAAAGGTTGACATTTAAAGAAATATGGTGTACTTGGATAAACATGCTCTTTAATTTCAATATTTCATCTAGCTTGTCAGTTATAAGAATTTTGAATTAATGTTTACAATAAATAAATATATAAATAAAAATGTTTTGGCAGGCCCGACCAATTTTTCTCAAATTCTTTATTCACGAGAATTGTTGAGATTTTGACTCTCTCAGTTTGCACCGCATTATGCTAAAAAGCAAAAAATTGCAGGACTGGGAAAAGTATGTGTTGCTTAGCTCCAGTAGCTGTATACAACAGCCTTTGTCTTCCCAGAAACCCAGATATAATCTATCATGTGTGTGATTACATAAAGGATTACCATTCCATATTCATTCTTCTCATCTTACTTGGAAGCTGTACTGTGTACTCTATTTATGAAATCCAATTAAAATGCCTTCATGCTTTAAAGCAGCAGTACTTATAATATTTATAAGAGTAGTACATTGTTGAAGAATCATAAATAAGTTGCAATATTTCAAAGTCAGATATAAAATGCTATTGTATATGAGGAATTTTTATGCAAAAGAATGTAAATCAGAAAGAAATTATTGCACTGTATTGTTGATGAATATAACGGATGAAATCTGGGACCCACCAAAGTTTAAGAGAGTTCTTATTGATTTGAGCAGAGACAGGGTATGATCCAATACCCTGCCTTTCACCTGCATTCCTAAAGAGTTAATTATGTCCCTACTTCATGTTAGTATTGTGGTACTATCAAGAAGCCTCGGTGAAGACTGCATTCTGCTAGGCATTTCACTTTCATGTGGCTTATTAGTCTTACATGTCACTACACAGACTGCAGTAGGATCATGGCAGCCTTATATAGTTAGGTATTAAGGGCAACGAAACTGGTGAGGGGTATGGAACACAAGTCTTATGAGGAGTGGCTGAGGGAGCTGGGATTGTTTAATCTGGAGAAGAGGAGGCTCAGGGGAGACCTCATGGCACTCTACAACTTCCTGAAGGGAGGTTGTGATAAGGAGGGGGTCAGCCTCTTCTTCCAGATAACTAATGATAGGACTCAAGGTTAACGGCTGCAAGTTGCGCCTGGGGAGATTTAGATTAGATATCAGAAAACACTTTTTCTCTCAGAGAGTGGTCAAGCACTGGAACGGCCTGACCAGGGAGGTGGTGGAGTCACCGACCCTTGTGGTTTTTAAGAGGCGCCTGGACAAGGTGCTACAAGACATGATTTAGTAGCTTAGTGGGTAGTATTGGTGATAGCATGACAGTTGGACTAGATGATCTTGAAGGTCCTTTCCAACCTTGTGTTTCTGTGATTCTGTGATTCTGTGATTGGCACAGAATAAGAGCCGTTGTCCCATTTTAATTCTGCAATTGAGTTTAAGCCTGGAGCTATAAAGTGAAATCCTTTTTAAAATGACATGCTGGGTTTCTTCCTTTCAGGGCAGCTACATTAGGTTCAAAAGCTCCTTTCAGGAGATGTTCTAGCCTATTCTGGGGCTGCCAGTTTCCGCACTGTATTCTGCTCCTCAATGAGCACACATATACTCTCCCATGCAAGTCAGAGATGTGGCTGGGAACATAGGAAAGCAAATTTTCTTACCTTGGAGTTCTTACTAGCCATGAGCCTTTAGCACTTTTAAATTAGAAGTTTTAATTTAAACAACTGTTTCTAAGTAGCTGTAAACATTATTCTGAGCAGATTTCTACATACAAAATCCTTTCCCTTGCTAAGAAATCTTAAGAATAAAATAATAATAAAACAAATCCTTAGGAGGTCTCTCTCATTGCCTAAAGATGTCAGATGAAATATTTCCAAATTGGAGAATAGCTTCTACTTCTGTGTATACATGGACTACAAAGCTTTCAAATGAGTGACAGAAGCTACAGCTTGTGCCCATGACCATGGGCATAGCAGCAGCCAGTGTGACTGTGGCTGCTGTGGTTTGTATCTATGAGTTTAGTACCAACTAACATGCAACCAAACTTATTGAAGAACTGCATGCAGGATCTCTTGATCTGAGGATATGCAATTTCACAGTAAAATCTAACCTTGCTTTTATTAGATACTTGTGTTGCCATACACAGCCAAAAAAAGACTGAGAGATTCCAGAGTGTATTAATAAAAATAAATAAATAAATAAATAAATAAGCCTGCATCCTGATTAGGATAACTTTTCTCAGTAAAGTCACAGGATCACAGAATCACAGAATGGGCAGGGTTGGAAGGGACCTCTGAAGATCATCTAGTCCAACCCCCCTGCCGAGCAGGATCACCTAGAGCACGTTGCGCAGGAAGGCATCCAGGCGGGCTTTGGATATCTCCAGAGAAGGAGACTCCACAACCTCCCTGGGCAACCTGTTCCAGTGCTCTGTCACCCTCACAGTAAAGAAGTCCCTCTCATGTTGAGCCGGAACCTTCTGTGTTTCAGTTTGTGCCCATTGCCTCTCGTCCTTTTGATGGGCACAACTGAAAAAATGGCTCCTTTGTAAGTTTCCCAGTGAAACAGACCTGAGAATCCATTCTTAGTTAGGTGTCCTGAACCTTCAGGTTCTTGATTTTGTTCACTGAATGGTCCCATTATGAAGAACACCTGTCTTTACTTGTCATCCTTTAAATTAGGGTATGTCAACACCTGACATTTCAGCATGATGAAATGCATATTTAAAGCGGAATAGATATTCTTGAATAATTCCATGCTCAGCCATGCCTTCACACTAAGAACATACACCTTTCTGTGTCTCCTCAGGCATTCACTTCCTTCTTAACAAATGATGGCACAATTTAGTTGGTTGGCCTGGAATTTGGATTATGAGTTGTCAAATGCGAACTAAGATTGACCCTCTACTACTTATAAATACTTGTGCTAAACTTGAGTAGGTAATAACATTAAACTATTATTAATTTTCCCAGTGGAACTTAAGTCTGTCCTGTTCTGTTTGTGGGTAGTGTTGCTTTTTCTTTTGTTCAGCAATGTGTTCTTTGCAGACAATGCTTCTATCCACCTGTATCAAGCCCATTGTAAAGTCAATGTATAACAGAAATATAAAGAACATTTCTATTCTGCATTCTGCTTAGTCATAGCCACTTTAAAGACATTTTTTAAAGCAGAATAAGTATGACTTTTAGAGCACAGAAATTTTAGCCATAACACATGAAGACAATGTTCATGTCTTTTGCATCCAAATCACACAGCAGGCCCATCACACCAGTGTCACTCTTACTAATTCCACCGGGCAGACAGTTAGAATGCTACAAGATTTTACCACTTGTGAGCTGGTCGTACCACTTCGGTCAGTGTATGACATGAAAGTGAAGCAGGTTATCACACTGACTCATTTCATAAATCAGCTAGAGACCATGCTAACTTTATAAGAATGAAAGCTTACTGGAAATGTTATCATATTATTCAACACATTTTGAAGTTATGCAAATTTATGCTAGAAGTTCATTTCTATGGACAACTATACCTTGAAGGAAGTTACTAAGCACACTTGTTATATTTTTCTTAGATTTCAAGTCAGTCTAAGAGGTTTGCAGAAGCAGATGAGTCCTCCAAGCACCAAAACCTCTTAACTCTAGCAAACTGCTAGTACAAAGTCACTAGCACAGGAGAGCTCCTGCAAATCCGTCTGTTAACCTTAGATCTCATATGTAGTTTGCTAAAGTTAAATCATCTTCAGGCGGTCTGAAAGCAAATTGTAATGCTAGTGTTTAGGTTGCAGGTCACCTTGCCTGGCTTTGGTGTGTAAAAACAGAATAAACAGGATAGGATGTAAGACACTTCTGACTGCTACAGGACAGTTTGATAGACTGTTGTGAACCTTTGTTTGCTTTCCATCATGGATGCTTGTCAACAGAAACTACTTGGACAGCCAAGTCTTCCCCATACAGCTCTAAATTACCTCACCATGCCAAAGGTTTTTATCAAATTATTTAAACCGCATAAAGGTCAAGATTTGCTCTTGACAGCATAGATTAGTGAAGCAGTAAAAACTATTTCATGTCTTTCACAGCTTGCTTTGAACCCACAGTTGTGATCCATCTGACCTACAAAATGTCACAACAGTTACTGGAGGAAAATCTGCAGAAAGATTTTGCCCAACATGATCAGCAGGAGTATGCCCTTTGCATTGGTATACTGTGAAATTTGTAATTACTTAATAAAAATCAAGAGTAAGAAATATGAGCAGTGAGATATAAATCATAAGGCACCTTCTTTCATTAAACAGTGAAGTCAGGAAGATTAGTTTATTTTTAAATAAATAATAAAGTAAAATAATAAAATATGTTTTCACAATTACCCATTTTAAATTCAATATCTTTTTCACATAACCAAAGTAGTGATGTCCAGTAGATACACAGTGGGCTACATTTGAGAGATTGATTACTAGCTTTTACTTATACTCTCTTTTCCTAGCTTGAACAATCTTGAAAAATAAAGTGTGTTCATCACCATTTTCACCTTCTCTGGGGAGATTTTCAAAAAGGTTTGAGCAGATTTGAATGAAAGTGATGCCTTTTAGCAAATTCCCTCCGGCTAATATGTCATACTTATATAACCTAGGGAGAAGCATTAAACAGTTCGAGCACGTATAATATGACGTATCAATTCCAAGCTTTAGAAAAGATCCTACCTTGGAGAAAGGTAATATGAAGACCATGATAATAGTTTCTTATTTAAAGGTGTGCAAAACTTAGTTCAGATGAAGTACAGTTATATAAATCTGTATCTAAATGAAGTAATCAGCTTAATTGCATGCTTGCCTTTAAGCATACACATAATTTTGTTGAGCTGAAGGTAATCTGAGAAATCTGTGAAAGATACAAGTATTAATTTGTCCTAAAGAGAAGTAGGAAGACTGGTGCTGTATCCTGTCAAGGCATGTGTTTGCTGAAGAGGAGACTGAATTCCAGTGTGTGCTCCAAAAATTCACTGCATGCTGATTTCCCCCTCCCACACAAGTGAGTGTATGCTGGGCTACAGAGCTAGTCTTCCTCTGTGTCTCATCTTCCATCAAAGAGAATTTACTCCTTCCATGTTAAATTTAACAGTGTGAACAGAAGAGGTTGAAAGAAACTCAGTTACAGAATAGACCAAGAAAATCTGGGGTACTTTGTGAGTTTAAATCCCTTTGGATAGCAAAGGACAATCTCTGTTACTCTTTCCCATGTGGGGATATTCACTGTGCTACTGTTTAAAGCGGAGAGGAGAAGAGTGCAGCCCTGCAGCTGTTGTTATTCTTGTGATGTTTAGGTAACTTAAGGCTTTAAGGGCGAGTTCCTGACTGCTGATGGCTCCTTGTATCTCCACAGACCAGACCTTGGAGCTGAACCCCTCTCAGCAGGGTCAGAACAAATGCCAGTTCCTCTCTTCTGCCTTTACTACTAGATAATTTAGGTGGTTTGTTGCTCAGTGGTAACTGGTGCAGTTTTTGTTCTTCCTTTTCCATGGAAAGGAGTCTAGCCAAAGACCGAATGCCATTGGAAAGTAGAGTGACTAGAATGAAACTTACAGTGCTATTCATAGTGGATTTAACCTATTGCCACTGGGCCATTAAGAGATGCGTGTTAGATATCCCTGATGTTGAGCTTCATAACCGCTGCAAAGGGACTGTTAGCCCTGCCTACATTACTCAGGCAGCTCCTGTAAAACAAGCCCGAGAGAGATCAGTGTTGTCAGCATTGGATCTTCAGTCTGTGAGCTGAGTCTTGAATTACAGTGCAGTATACATCTATAACAGAGTCAATATGCACCATAAATATCACAGCAATAAAAATATACTTGGTTGAATCCAGTCATGGTGTATCTGGCACAGAATGTGCATAATCCAACAGAGCGTTGTCCTACTTGCCCCAGGAGTTAAATCTGGACTGTTATCTTTCTTGTCCTGTTAACATTTATGTGCACCTAATAAGGCATGAAATCATTACTTGTGGTATAAGTCCTAACATTTAATCCCATGGTGTCATATTTTAATTGGACACAAAGAGTATCTAAATGGCTCTAATTCCCCAGGGATGTAGTTATCCAGTAATAATCACAACCCTTGAAACTACCTTATTATTTTTATTAAAATAAAATCCTTTGTGATTGAAATACTACATATTTTCTAAATTGCATCAAAATGAATTTGGTGGTTTAAAGGAAAAGATTAGAAATTTAGTTCCTACAAGACTTCCTGACAGTAATAGCTTATACAGCACCTTTCACATTCCAAGTCCTGTAGCTGTAAAATGATAGCACTTCAAACACTTGTGAAATGGGTATCACATCCTTGTAGATCCCATGACGGGTCTGTGAGGCTATAATCAATAAGTATGATCTGAGGCATTTGGTATACACATTATATAGCACATGATCAGCTGGAAATGAAGCATCACTTGCTGTCATCTATTGAGCCATACCTGATTAAGTCCCTCCATGCAAATCATGAAGAAAAGAAATTGCAGAAGAGAAGCTATCGCTCAACTTTCAGTTTAGACCTTTAGGCTCCATCTGTGACAATCAGCAAAACAAGGCTGGGCTCATTTTCTGAATCTGAGGAGAAGAGGCATGGCATGGTTCTCATGCACAGAGCTAAACCCTCTACTCCCTACTCCTTGCACCCAAACAGGCGAGGCCTTGTCTGTACCGGCTTCCTGACTGCAGCACAGGTACTGCCTGGGAGCCTGCCAAGGCAGCACCCTTGATCCAGCCCTATGTAAGAACATACCAGTGCATAGGCCGTTTCTGCTCTCTTGGACGGACACCTCATGGACCATGTGAGAGAGAGTAACAGGAGTTTTACTACTACTGGAGATGAAATCAGCTCTGGTTTAAAGTCTGCTGCAACAGCAGCAGGAAAAGCAAAACATTTAAGAAGTAGAGTATGGTTGATATAACTGAAATTATGGAACTTGGTTAAGTAGATGAAAAATAAAGAACTTTGTTACAATGCGCAAGGACGTCAACGCTAACTCATAATTGTCTCCTCAAAGTAAAGAAAAAACACCAGGATACCTTTTAAGACCCCAGTTTTCTTGTTTTTCTGTTTTAGTGACGATGCTCTGAGAGCAGATGGAACCCCAGAAGAGCCTGCCCAGCAGCAGGCACCCCCCTCCTGGAAGGCACATTGCCCCCTTGGTGTTAATTGCAGCACACTAACTCCTGACAGCCTTTTAATAGGCAAGGCAGGAGGGAAGGCGGCATTTTGTTATAGGTCTTTATAAAGTACTAAAATGCAAATTTAAAATGCTCATTACACTTGAGTAGCTTCACTCTACTTAAATATTGGCTCCAGGTTTACTTCATTATCCTCTTACCAGTAATTAAGCTACCTAGGGACAATCAGCAAATAATAAAATGCTGTGGTGGAGGAAATTAGTTTAGACTGCAAAGCATTGAATGAAATTATTGTGCAAAATAGAAGAAAGCAACAGCATATAAAAGATATTTAGCTATCTCTAGATGAATACATTCCAAGGACCATAATATTTCCTCTACATGAAATATATAAATTGAGGGTTTGGAGAAGTCCCTGCTCATTTCTTCTTGATGCTTTATTAAGTAAATACTGGCCTTTCATTCCCACTAATGTCTGGTCATGGGAATGGACTGGTCATTTTCCCAGACTTTCAGCTATCTGCAAACCAATGGGTATGAAAGGCAGGGTAAAGGCGATGCTTGAATGATGCATAAGTCCTCTGTCTATTTCTTTCTTCCACCTCACTGACTGAAGAATGCAAAGACAAATGCAGGGAATAAGCTGTTTTTTCCTCCCTTGAGCTGGAAACAAGCAAAGCTTTGGAGTCAGGTCATCCTGGAAATGAAAGCAGGAGCTTGGCTAGACGTGTCTGCTCTTGGTTCATGTCCTGCTCCTACTACAGCTGATGTAGGGAGACTGTACTTTCTGTACCTGTCCTAGGAAAACCTTCCTGACTCTGGGTCCTAAGCAGGGCAGGTGTGCTTACAAGTGGGTTGAGAAGAAGCAAAAATATTTGAACATTTATGTCAATTTTATAGCGTATACTAAAAAAAAAGGAAACATAAAAAAAAAAACCTAAGGTATGAGCGTTTGAGAGGAGGAAAAACAGGGTGGGAGAGGAGATTTTATTTAGTGGAGCAGCAGTAACTCCTACTTAAAATATCTCAGCTCATTTCTCTGAACTAGATTAGAAGACTAGTGACCCAAAAGGGATGTAAAACGTAGCACCTAATTGCCCTTTCTCATCCACCCCACAAACAGTGATGTAAAAGCTGTGGGGTTCCTACAGATGTGAGAAAAATCAGCAATCAGAAGGTGGGTGAATTTCTAGAGGCAAAATCCTCAGACCGTGTGGCAACTATATGAAAGGAACAACAACCCAGGCCCTTTTAAAACCCAGTAAGTGACATACTGCAAAGGAAATTGAGTACCTTCATGACAAACTTTAAAGAAAATCATGCCCTGGATCTCAAATGTTGTCAGGTGTTTTCTTCGATCCATCAGTTACACAGAGTGGCTGTGAACAATTGGTGTTCATAAACACAATGGCAATCTCTGATACCACAGGTAAAAAAGGCAGAATCTTTTCTCTGTGTGAATCTTAAGCACTTAATATTCTAATACCTCTTTTTTTTATTTATTTTTTTCCAGAGAACACAGCTCCCCTGCAAAAAGCTAAATTTGTTCACTTCTGCACACTGTTATGGGCAAATAGAAGACAGCTGGCTTTACTCATCTGTGACTTCTGGTTTTGACTGATTCGTTTCTCTGTTTCAGGTTTTAGTGAAAGGAGACACAAATAAAGAAGCAAAACTGATAACAATATACTTATGATTTTAGTATTGTGCTAGTACTGTATAACCTTAAATTTTTAGGACAAGACTGAAGTAAAGCAGTGTAAAAACAAATGTATCTATGGCAGGGCATGAAGATCCACCTGGGTTTAGTAGTTCTCTGATTTAATATATTAGGGCTTTAAAATAGAAAAGATCTAAAAAAGTCAGGTCATTCCCTATATTTGTATCTCTGTATATATTCTTTACTGCCCTGATGGTATTGCCATCGCTCCAATTTTATTGTAACGTAAAGATATTTGGTATATTTCTAAAATCCCAAATTCCTGAAGTCTTTTGATTATAACTCCATCTTTTTAGTAACTTCTCTGTCCTTGATGGTGCAATGAAAACTTTGAAAATGAGAATTCTAAAATGTGAACCCAAAAGGAAACGTAAAATCACAAAACGTGTATGACTCTGTTAAAAATATGTTTAGTCCTACCTTACGATACTAACAGGATCTGGCTCTTTACTTTTGAGTACGCAGGGTAGGTAAGGCTGAACTTTAGTTCTGCTCATGTTATTGGGAAATTCACAGCCACAGCAAAAAGAAAATACATGTGTGCCCCGGGTACAGTCCTTTTGCAAAGGCTTGTGTCCTATGAACACTATCAGTGCACTTAATTGGAAACAAGTTTGCCATAGAGTATTTCAAGAATCTGAACAAATCTTCATACATTGTAGAGAGACTGATCTGAACTAACATTATTTCCATAATCAGGACTTAAAGTTTCTAAAATAATTCTTTAAAATGGGTAGCTATTATTCTTAAGTAGTTTTCCTTATCTATTTTATTAGAGGTATGTAAATATAAAGAAAGCTATTTCATTTTTGTGATTTTGGTGATTTAAAGCAAAATAAATATATGTTTACTTGATTTTTATACTGAGAGGAAAGTAAGACATTTTCCAATGCTGGACAAAAAAAATTATGGTGTGAATATGATGATCTGTATGATCTACATTTTGGAAGTTAAGAAGTGACTTTTAATATGGTGTGTGAATTGTTAAATAAATATTAGTAATGGTGTGGTTATTTTTCTCAGTCAAATATTATAAGTGGAAATTTACTAAAAATCTTAAATACACTTTCAAAAATGGTCTTGTCAAACTAGCAGAAGGTAGTAAGCAGAATCCTTGTATTATACGAGTTGAAATGTTACTTCAGATAACAATGTAATAGTAAATATTTTCTCTAAAAAAGCATTGTTAACAAATAGGTTCCAAAGAGTATCAGCTTAAATTCTCCCAAGAAATGAAGTGTATTAGGAAAACTCAGTAGGTGGGAGCAGTTGTCCAAATGACAGTATAAAAAATACTTCTTTTCCTGGCAGTGAAAATGGAGGAAAATAAAAGTTGAAATATGCCACCTTGCTAATCTTGGTGCAATGTTTCTTGGGATAAAATATTAATATTCCTTTGACCAACTAATACATCAAAAATTATAATTCTATCAAAGTCTGCTGGTTGGCTTACTGAAAGACTGCTATTCATAGCATGCAAAGTCACTTCTGCAGGAAGAACATAATTTCTTCACAAAGGGGGTTTAATTTTTTCTTTCAATGGGCTGTATTTGAAATTCTTTTATATATATATTTTTTAATTTTAATGTAAACAGAATATGGAAGGTGTGATGATAATCAAGATCTATTATTGCACTATATTTAGTTTAGAAATAATAAAAAAGATAAATAATGAATAGGTAGCAAAGGCTTATCTTCCTCCCCAGACTGCTCCATGTAGTGCTTTGTTCCAAAGTTACTAGCATTTTCAATAAAAAGTATCAGTAAATTTCACCAATTAAAACTTTACTGTGATTCAATAGGAAGATTTATCCTACTTGTGGAGTTCATCAGAACTTGGAAACTTCATCAATCTTACAAACTCACATTTCTTCTCTTCACTAGGCTTCGCATTCATAAATATAAAGCCCATGGTTGTGGCTATCATTTCTTAGCCTTTTCTCTGCTGCCAGGCTGTGATTGTGCCTTGACAGCGTTTTTAATGGATCGTCCATCCAGAAGAACAGAACACGTGGCATTCCTGCAACCTGCAGCTACTCAGGAAGACTACCAGGTATTACTAACACATGGAGGTCAATGCACACACAAGCCCTAGAGCTTGATTTGATTGATTCAGGAGTTGGACTTGATGATCCTTGCGGGTCCCTTCCAACTCGGAATATTCTATGATTCTATGATTCTATGACTTTCACCCACTAGCACTGGTGCAAATACGCAGTAACACCACAGAAATGATTTCAGTGTTACTTGGAAGGGATGCTTAAGAATAAATCTAGTCCAAGCTGCTGCATGTTACTTAGAGATCAGAAAACATAACAGACAGAATAATGTCAGACATGATTAAAAATGATAAAGCTATGTGCCCTTTATCTTTTCTCCATGTAGACTTATATCCCCACTCCACAGTGATGGTGACATCAACCGACGTCCCTCCTGGAGAGCCAAGTCATGCTGTGGGGAAAGCCTAAGGAAAGCTTGCAGCTCTCCCACATGCTAAAAATGAGGTGGGATCCTGCTCATGAGGACTCATCTGCTTGTTGTTGCTTCTGCAGAAGAAGAGCCCGGCCACAGTTGTCACTGTGACAGGCTGACAGTGCATTCACATCCTAACCCATTTCACTGTGAGAGATTGTGTCATTCACCCTCACACCAGCAACTCCAGAACAAACAGCAACACTTTAGCAGAACAGCCCAGAAGGGTTTGCACTAGCTGTGGCTGCGTTCTGAGGACTCTTGGTGCCTCCTGTCAGCAATATTTTAAAGGAATTGCACAAAGTAACTTTGGCAACTTTGTCAAGAATGCTGTATATTAAAATAAAGTGTTCCCCTGCCTTAACTATGTAGAAGTAGATCCACATAGTGGTTTGCTTGCCTAATTCCCACTTAACACATTTAAATCTGATTTTAGGTGCAGGTGAGAGCTTTAAAAATTTTGTTTATTTCCTACTTAAACTTGAAGGTGCTGAATGACTCTTTATATCTCCATTTTTGCTCCAGGGTGCACATCAAATAGCAAAAGACTTGGCAGCAAAAACACTTTACACCTTGCATACAGTTATGAATCAGGACAGGTACTCTTGATAAGTCCCACAAGGATTCATTCAGTAAATATGCTCAGGACTTCTTTGTCCCACACATACAGAAATGTCATATTTGCACCCATGGTTTTTATCCTTCTTAGAGCACTCACTTGGAGTGTGTAATACCTGGCTTCAAATCTCTTTTTAATTTCTCCCTTCTGTGCGGTGATTATTAAGCACCGATATATTCCTGGATTGGAAATATCTCTTTGGATTGAGCTGTTGCACTTCCACCTGTATAAAGAAATACACACTGTAGCCCTCAGGCCATAGGAATAACAGTGGCTTGAGATGACTGCAGAGTGGCCCAGGCTCCTGCTCCTGAGACCATCACTTTGCTTGGTTCATGCATTTGTTGCTGAGCTCCTGTTGGACCATCAAGCAGAAAACAACTCTGCTCTAATTTGATTCTGTCAGCTTTTCAACATGTACCTAACAACAGGGGATGAAGTTGAGGCCCTTGGGCAATTTCATGCCTGGAAAGGAAGGCAGTGGTTCAGGGACACAGATCTCAGCCCTCTGGGGACCCTCACACCCACATGGGACAAAGAGGTTGAAGCCACAAAGAAAGAGATCCCCTATATACACTTATTTTACTTACATCAGTGTTAGTAACAGTCAAAAGTGCCTTTGTGGTTGCAGCTGGCCTCTAAAGGCGTGGCTGTGAAAGTCTGAGAAGCAAGACATCTCTCCATTTGTGTTTCAGGTAGATGCTAGAGGAAAGCATTTTCCTACACATGAAAGAACTTCATTCTAACAAAACTGGCCCATTTATAAATAACCTCTCTCTTCTGGTAAAGCTGCTGGACCACCCTCCATATATTTCATTGCTGAAGTAAATCTCATCTCTATAAGAAAAAAGTAACTGTGTCCTTGACTTAAAAGAAGAAATAATGCTTCCAACAAGCAGGTCCTATAATAACTCACACTCTTTACGTTCTGTAGTTGTCTCATGTTCAGTCGCAAGGCTCAGCTGAGAACCAGAACAGAGGAGAGAAAAGAGAGTGAAATCAAACGTCACATTTTTCTTTGGAGTTATCAAGATCCTTCTAAATATTGCCTCTTTATTTCTTATTTTGATATTTCTATAAATTCCTTGTTGGCAACAGACTCATTCATGATAACATTTCTCCACTACGTTTTACACCTCTCTTACGCATATAGATGTTTTGTGCCATATCAGCAATTTTTGGTGTTGCTGTGAGAGGAAAGTTATTTAGGGTGCAGGAACTCCTTTGGATGAATTTTGTGGGGGACTTCAGCAGAGAACATAATTAAGTGCCGGTTTCAATGTATTGCTTACTTCTTGCCTCACAGATCTCTTCCTTCAGTGCTCACCTCCTCAGAGGTGTCATTAAATCATTATTTACATACATAACAGACATGAGCAGTAAAAGTTGCGGGGACATAACATTTGGCTTCCTATTTTGAATATAGGAAGTTTCTGCACTCCAAAGTTGTTTTTTCTTTTTTTTTTTTTCTCTTTGGTGAACTTGCCACACATCATTTAGTTCCATAAACTGAACTTCACGTCCATGAAGGAGAGATCCCTGCAACACTTGCTGAGGTTCATCACTCTAAGCAGAGGAAATTGATTGTATTTTAAATCTTCCCATAAAGACTATCACTAAGCAAAGAAGATCTTGTAAAGCACGGTGCATAATATGCGGTCCGCTGTGCAGTCTGAGAATGGTCTCATTATGTATCATTAAAGCTGGCTGGAAATTTTCAACTGCTTTGGAGTCTGCCATCAGTGCCAGGTTTTCATCTGAAATTTGAATTCCACCAAATTCAAACAAATATTGAAATCCTACATGAAATAGAGGACTTATTAACATAGCTCCATGTGTCACAAGTCATATCTCTATCTATTGTATGCTGCAGCTCTTTTTTAGCAAAAATAACATTGGTCTCCAATTTTACAGTAGACTGATTTTCCTGCTGACGACATTACCTGGGGATTTACCCCCTCTTTTTAGTTCAGAATGCTGCAGAAGGTGGTCTGTGGCAGATTTTATTATTCTTCATAAGAGTGGTGAAAACAAGCCAATGCATGTGCCGTCTCTCTCCCCAGGTGTCCTTAGGTTCCTTGATTTCTCTTCCTGTTTTTTCCTTTTTATTTGGTGAGGACAAGTTCTGGCAAAGTATTTATTCCTTTGGGTTATTTCAGTGGTGCTAGAAAAATCTATATTTTTCTGCCCATATGTCCTTGCTTATAACCTGCAGTTTTGTGTTTCACAGGTAGTGGGATGTGGACCCTTGGTAAATAAATTCCTTGCAGCAATTGTGATAGGCTGTGTTCACTGCTGATCCCAACTGTGAAACACTGTATTGGGTTTCCATGGTAAAGGTTTGGTAGCAGGGGGGCCACAGGGGTGGCTTCTGTGAGAAGAGTCCAGAAGCTGCCCCATGTCAGATCAGAGCCAGCTCCAGCCAGCTCCAAAAGGGACCCGCTGCTGGCCAGACCTGAACCAATGAGCGATGTTGTTTGCGCCTCTGTGAGAGCAGATTTAAGAAAGGGAAAAACTGCTGCACAACAGCCGCTGGGAGAGAGAGGAGTGAGGAACAGCCCTGCAGACACCAAGGTCAGTGAAGAAGGAGGGCAGGAGGTGCTCCAGGCACCGGAACAGAAGTTCCCCTGCAGCCCGTGGTGAGGCCCATGGTGGTGCAGGCTGTCCCCCTGCAGCCCATGGGGTACAACATGGAGCATATCGNTATGGACCCATATTGGGGCAGTTCTTGAAGAGCTGCAGCCTGTGGAAAGCCCATGCAGGATCCGTTTGGGAAGGATGGCATCCCGTGGGAGGGACCCCACGCTGGGGCAGGGGCAGAGAGTGACCATGAAGGAGCAGCAGAGACAAAGCGATATGGGCTGACCGCAGCCCCCATTCCCCATTCCCCTGCGCTGCTCGGGGGGAGGAGGTAGAAGAGGGTGGATGGGGGGAAGGTGTTTTTAGTTTGCTTTTAGTTTCTCACTGCTCTAGTTTGCTAGTGATGTAATAAATTATACTAATCTCCCTATGTTGAGTCTGTTTTGCCCATGACAGTAATTGGTGAGCAACCTTCTCGTCCTTATCTCAACCCTTAAGCCCTTGTCCATTGTATTTTCTCCCCCTGTTCCTTTGAGGAGGGGGAGTGAGAGAGCGGTTGTGGTGGAGTTCCGCTGTTTAGCTGGGTAAAACCACCACAAACACAAGGCTGGCAGCAGCGGCCTGGCTGATCCTTGCCAAGGGGAGCTGCTGCAGCCGGTGAGGTGGGCGGAGCACAATGAAGCCTGAAGACAGACTACAGAAAAGAGTGACTGAATAGGGTCGATGATCTTCTCCTTGGCCAAGCTGTCCCACAGGGGAGAGTTGATGGCAAAGGGCTGGTGCCGGGTCCCGCAATACTTCCCTGACCACAGACCTGGCACTTGTCCACTCTTCATCTAACTCAGTACCCTGATGTGCCTCAGGCTGCTTTCCTGTGTCGCAGCTCTGGCTGTCAGCAGAAAATCTTGAGTACAGAGGAACAAAGTCAGTTGTGGAATTATGTTGTCATAAGATGACCTGGTTCTAAATGGTGTCTCTAGCTCTCTAGTTATCCAGCAAGAGACCTTTGACTTTACAACACACCTGCTCTTGGGCTCTTCTTATTACTTCCTACTATTTTTGCCAGAATGGCGCCTCACTGCAGGAAGCAGCACTGTAGTTAATAGGTGAATAGAGTATGCCCATCTCCAGTTGGAACTGAATATGCTAATCTCCAGTACTGAACTTACTCGTATCTTGCTGCCTTTTGAAAAACACCAGACAGGTAGCTGAAACTATTTTGTGTTTCTCACTACACCACTTCTGCCAGAAAATCAAAAATACACTTTACAAAGACTGATATCTAGGGAAAAAAAAAGTCATTTGCATCTTTTTCCATTAACTTACATGCTCTGTTACTGTTAGTAATATTCTGTGCTCTCCATCACAATGTAGACCATATTTCAGAGATGAAACAAGACTTCTTAGCAAATCAAATGATTTTTTCTCTTTAAAAAGTCTGTTGGTGAGTGCGTGGGGGAGTCGCTCTGGCGAGGGAGAGATCTTGCCATGAAGCTGCATAGTCACTGCGCTGAGGAGGACCAATAAGCTCCCTTCAGAATCCTGCCACCACTATAGTAAGAGCAATCTACTGAAGATTTTCTCAGTTCCAGCCACCTGTATAACCCATGGAAAATGTGGGCTACACCATACTGCACATGGAATATGGAATATACAGCTTGGATTTTTTTATTTTTTATTTTTTTTCTCCCCTCTGTGGAATCTTGACAGGGACAGAAAAGGCATACATACGTCACCCCAGTGTTTTGTCTGCTTTCCCTATCTTGCTTCTGGATAGTCACCAGACAGAAGTAATCTGTTTCTATTGGGTCTGAGAAGAGGAATAGCATTGCAAGAACAGCCAAAAAGCCCTTCTGCACTCAAACACAGCAGCCACTGTGGGAAGGTCTTTGATCAGGTCTAGAGAGGGGTTCTATCATCATTTCTAAAGGATGTCCTGACTTCTCACGGTGAAAGAAAAATAATCAAAGTGAAAACTT
>VXAL01008056.1:38179-70663 GCA_013399475.1 Chauna torquata | reverse complement strand
AAAGAAAAAAGGAAAAAGAAACCTTTGGGGGATTAAATATATAAAATGTCCAAGCATCAATTCCCCCAGTAAGTAAATTGGAAATGTTATTATCCGAAAGTATGCAATCTTGTATCAGCTGGTGCCTGAACCGTATCCAGAACTTTGGTTCCAAAAATTAGACTATCCCTTTCCTCTGCTGCCCACAGCCCTTCCAGAATTAACATACGACATCTTTGTATTTACAATTTAATTGGAAAATAACCTACTTGAAAAAAAAAAATAATAAGAGGACATAAGAGCAGGGGAGAATGATATACATACATATATATATATAAAGAAAAAAAAAAGCTATTCTCTTTTTCTCTTGTGGATACTATAAAAAATTACCACCACTAAACATTCTCTCTAGGGTACTGAAATATTGTGTCCTCTCATGTCCTTCTCAAGAACCATGGTATACTAGTGGGCTTACAGTGCTTTTTCAACTACTCTGTATGGCCTCCAGCCCTGCTTGAAGCCATAGCAGACAATTCCTTTGACATTGCTTCTTACCAGCTTCCCTTGTTCTGTCTATATGTTAAACGAAGATCCCAATTCTGATAAAACCCATTCTGAATAATACGGGTTATAGGAGGCTGCTGCTTGATTCGCAGTTAGCCAACTAATGACCTGCAGAATGGGTGTATATGGATAAAAACTGGTTGCACTGGAAAGACCTCTTTTATCTTTCTTATGAAATTATATTTAGGAAACTGACAGGATATAAGATTTTTTCTTCCGTTAGAGAGGAAAAGCCTCTCCCCACTTCCAACCAGGGCAATATTGCTCTTTAAAATATTCTTATGACTTTGTACTATGTTCTGGGTATGTTTCAGGCAAATTTTCACATCCCTCTGGAAATGTCCATGAGCATTGGGCATGTAATATCTTTATTGCGTATTCTCCTGCCACATAACGAAAAACTGTCTTCTGCCAAGGTAGATTTCAGAATAGGAATAGTGATCATGCTTGGGAAGAACCTCTGCTTCCCTGTCAGATGATATGACTCCAGGAATCTTCTGCTCCTGAAAAGAAGCCACCACACAAGAAAGTTCTGTGTGACATAGAGAAAAGAAAGTGCTGAAAGAACGTGACTGCATCTACAAGTAATCACTTTTAAGAAGACTCTGTAGTGTTATTTGACCTTAAAGGGTTAATGTAAATGGGGTTACATCAGGCTGGTGGCCAGTCACTAGTGGGGTTCTGCAAGACGCGTGAGGAGCAGCTGAGGTCACTTGGATTGTTCAGCCCAGAGAAGAGGAGACTGAGAGGAGGCCTCATGGCGGCCTGCAGCTTCCTCACGAGGGGAGCGGAGGGGCAGGCGCTGATCTCTTCTCTCTGGTGACAGCGACAGGACCTGAGGGAACGGCATGGAGCTGTGACAGGGGAGGCTCAGGCTGGGTGTTAGGAAAAGGTTCTTCACCGAGAAGGTGGTCGGGCACTGGCACAGGCTCCCCAGGGCAGTGGTCACAGCACTAAGCCTGCTGGAGTTCAAGAAGCATTTGGACGATGCTGTCAGACACATGGTCTGATTTTTGGGTGGTCCTGTGTGGAGCCAGGAGTTGGACTCGATGATCCTTGTGGGTCCCTTCCAACTCGGGCTGGTCTATGATTCTGTGATTCCATGATTCTCATGGGACTGCATGAGCTTTTTAAATGACGGTCTGCCAGCCAAGTCCAAAGGATTATGACCAAAGCTTTGTACTGTTAAAGACTCAACCTTTATTTTCCTATAGAAGCAAAGGAGGTGCACACACACATAGTCCTCTCCATTTGTGCACCACATAAGCTATTCTAGCATAGCCACTTCTTTTTCACATTGCTTGCTGTTATGTTAACAAGCATACTAGTTGCTAATATGCTAACAGAAGCTATCATGTTTTCATTGGTGCTGCACAAGCTTTTACAGAGGTAAATGTCTGAGATCCAACCCAAATCTTTTGAAGAACTTGAGAAGACCATGGTGGACAAGTGATAGACTTTGGATCAGGTCCCAAATTACATTGTGTTTTTCTTACATACAAGCCTCAAACAGTTATCACTGTTTTCAGGGGTAAGCTTGAAATAGGCCATTAATGCAGCGACTGATGGAAATGAATTGTTTTAGAAACAGAATGCTGAGATTATTATGACAGGTCACAGCAAGATCGAGCAGCAAAGTTCTCGGTAAGAATCTCCTTACTGAAAATACAGCTGGGGGAGAAAAAACTGAACTGTTAATATTTAACAGTTATGTAATTCTCTGTTCATCTTGTATCTGAAAAGTGCAACTCATATCTGAAGGACTTTATAAAGAGTGCATGATAAAATAGCAGAAAAATATAGACATTTCTATCAGTTACTTCCTTTTCTTCCACACTGTTTACTAAGATGCGTGACTATCTGTTGAGGATTTTTTGAAACAGCAGGGAGGCCATGATGTGCTGAAAATAAGCAACCCAAGCTACAGGGAGGAATGTAGGGAGGTTCTGTGGGAATGTTACTGAACTGACCTTGGAGGGTAAAAAACAGGGACTAAGGCACTGTTGCAATTTGCAAAATCAGCTCCTCCAGTATGGGAAGAAAGCAGAAGAAACTAAGTACCAATATCAGAATGCTTTGCATCACGAGTGCTGGGTAATGCAGACCCAATCAGCATAGTAGAATTAGCGCGTGCTGGCTGCATGCACTGGCCATGCCACCAATTACAGTGCTGCTTCCGCATGCTACGAAAAGTATAAGAATGTCGCTATTCGGGTAATAAAAGGAGCATGATTTAACCATATTGGTGTATGTCATGACTCGGCCGTCTAATCCGACGACAACTATCTTGAAGTAATCCTGATAATCTGGGTGTGTTGGGTAAAGTAATGTTCATTATGCTGTAATATTTATATGCTAAGAAAATGCAAGTGTTTAGGGAAAAATACAAAATTGTGTCATTTTCTCCAGAGGAAATTTCTAAGGGTTTTTTTTTTTTTCTTTCTGCAAATTTCTTAATGCAGGAGATAAGGTCCTTAAAACTGGTGGTTGTTGTTGTTGTTTTGTTTTCCTGAAATAGGTGACTGAATGACAGATTTCATTTTTAGTTTGGGATAGTCCTCTAACCAAGTCACTGAAGTGCTGTAGTTTGTACCACGTGTCATTTGCTGAAGAATAAGAGGATATGATTCAAATGTTCCTGTTTGAAATGAAGATGTTCCTTTTATAAAAATAGTCCTGCAATCAAGAAGATGCACAAAGGCGTAGCTGATACTAGCAGTAATAGGAAGTGAATTCAAATTAGATATACTTATTGCAGATCAAAGACACTGCTTAAGAGTGCCATGCTGTTATGGTTGGGAAAAGAGAAGATTCTGTTTCGTAGAACATAAAGGTTTTACTTCTCAGTCCTCTTAATTTCAATAACGTTCCCAGCCAGGATCCTTGACTTCCATAGTTAACTCTGTAAGCAAAACCTTGAACTCTAGGTAAATTGAACTCCCGTGCCTTTCCTGTCAGCTTCCTACAATTCTCTTCTGCAAACAGTAATGTATTTTAGGCAGAAGCCCTAACCTGTACGTAGAAGCAAGACAGATTAATTAATTTCTAATGCATTCCTGAAAGGGGCCCTGCCATCCAACTTGATTTTGTTACAAAACTTACTGCCAGGAAGTGTAAAATGTAAATATAGTTACTTATCTGCTTATAAAGTTGAAAAAAAATAGCTATAAGGCATTACTAGGGTAAAGTAAAAGTCAGCAAAGCAGGACATGAAGGGCAAGCAAATCTTGATGATGAAGTTTGCTACATACTGGTGCATGACATGGAAACACTGCATTAACAAGTAAACTGCCTTCCAACTTCTTAAAGTAAATCTTATCTGTGCTGATCATATTGTAACAACAAGAAATTTCCTGTTAGAAAAAAGAACTTCTATAACAATAATAATTAAAGCCATGGGCTCACTCAGAAATAAAACCCATGTTTTATTCACCATTTCATCTTGTGGGCACCCTGTTTAGCTGCTGCTCACATTTTAATGATCAGGTACTATATATTGCCTTCAAATCAATGAGAATTGTTTTCAGGACTGGCATTGACTGTACATATTTCAGACCAAAATAATTATATATTGAAAAGTGTAGTTAAAATATGCTGAAGAATGGCTACATTTCTTACAAACAATAATGCACAGTGGAGACATTAAAGAAATTTCATGGCTGTTAAAGCTGACTAGGTTATTTTAGATTAAATTAATCTGATTGACAGCATATTTTTGCTAATTCTGAAACTGGAGATCTTCCAGTCAGCCAAGCACTAAGGGAGAAACCAGAGAAAAAAAGAAAGCCTGGGAGAGGCTATCCCATGTATTAGATCGCGGAGAGAGAAAAGGTTTAAGTCCTTTGCCTACATGATCACCAATGGTGTGGTAGGAATATTGCCACTGAAGCAAAATTACAACATTGTTTTGAAATGTTTCATTTGACGCATATTGGTTTCAAAAACTTTCATCAAATGCAAGACTCAAATTTTCTGAATCTAAGCTTTCTTCAAATGCCAGAAGAAGCTTGCATGCATTCTTGCTAGCAGAGCCTTGGCCTGGGGCAGTCCATATAAAGTTGTCTATGAACCACAGGCCTGTATTTTGGGCATATGTGCTGGTATCTAGAACAAGAGTAGGAAGGAATTAGCTCTTCCTCACACTGCTCCGTGCCTTGTATGATTGCATGCATTAAACTGAGGAACCCTCAAACCAGACAACTCAATTCTGCTTTTGTGAAAACATTTTGAAAGTATTGCTTTTCAGGCCAACACAAGAAGAACCCAAATATGAAATATCAGACATTGTTGTCCAGGACTGTTGTTCAGTTAGTCATTGTGGATGTCATGACTTATTGGCATTGTTTGGGGAAAAACAAATGAACAGTACAGTTGTGTTATTTTATTTTATTTTATTTTTTATTTTACTTTTTACACATTGAATTCAGTTATTCAAACTGCTGGTGCTGGCACTGTCTAGGTATAAACTGTAAACTAATGTACTGGTGTGACCTGAATGTGGAAACTGCAGGCAGGCAGAAATGTCCTCATAGGTCTGACCTAGCATGCAGAGTGCAACTTGGACTGCTATGACCAACACTCCTTGAAAAGACACATCATTTTTCCTGCTTCCTTTTGGGCATCATGAAGGGTGGAACACTTAAACAGCTCATCCATCCAGGCAGTGCACAGAGAAAAAGTTATTTATAAAATATGTGAATATTTGTAAAAATACCCATAAGCCTTGCAACCTCTGTGCCTCTACTGAGGACCCCTGAGAACCTTAAGTATAGAAAGGCCACTGGAGTTTTCTGAAAAAAATCATCAGTTTATTTATGGCTAGATTCTCCCTTGCTCCTGTTGCTAAGCATTTATACAAGTATTCAAGCTGATTTCACTAAAACTACTCACTGGATTATGAACTTCTCAGTTCAAATACATGTTTTACAAGAGAGTCCTTAAAGACCAGAAGATTCTTACCATGACTAATGTGGTGAAGAGTTTTCTTCCTTTCTTCCTAATGGAGCTCTAACACAAACTCTAGTACATAGAAAGTTTGGCTTGAATTTTTACTTCTGTGAAGCAAACTCAAGTGCTCCTGTGTTTGAGGAGCTCTCTGCTTAATTGATGAGCTTGATTTGTTCAGGACAGATTGGGAGCAGATGGTATGTCTAGTTGTGAAGGTGATAGACAGTGTCTGCTGAGTCTTTTGTTTGCAATCTTATGGTATTGTTTTTTGTTGTTGTTACTGTTGCTTTCTGTTCTTCTTCCCCCCACCCCTCACCCCCAGGTTCTCCTGCGGCCAGCTCCTAAAAGGGCTGCACTCTGACAACTACATTGAAGCTGACAGAAGTTACTAGATGGTTAGCATCTTCTACGATTTGGCCTTGTAAGTGAGTAGACCTTTGAAGCCAGCACTTTGCGTGTGTTGTCTCTAAAGTAGCATTCTTTCTTCATAATGAATAACCAGTAAGAGAAAAGCAATTATTCCTCCCCTTTTCTAATCCCCTCTCTTTCTCTCCCCCTCCCACACCCCATTCTGGCCTGCACAAGCAAGTCAGAAGGTCATCTGCAAGATGATTTCCTTCCTCTGTGGAATAGCTACTCTTACTATTTCCCAGACATCAGTGTTTCCCATTCAGACTTATTGTTTTTGTTTTACTTTCCAAGGTCTACTTTCCTACAGAGATGTATATGTTTTGTACTTTTACTCTATTCTTAGGCAAGGAAATGTAGTGAATAGGAAATTAATTCAAACCTGGCATTCCTTCAGTTCCTTCATAGCTCCCAAACGTACACAAACTGATTACCTCCTGCTCACCATTTACTTTCTTCACATTTTACACTGTTGTTTGCATTACTTACTCTGAAATATTTGAATATAAATAAGCCATAAGTTTTTACAACTTTATCCGGAACAGCTCAGAGCTTAACTCTCATGTGCCTCTGCTGATTCTTCTTGTTCTGACAAGATGCAAGTTGTAATCTTGCAACCAAATGCAAGGCACTGGGCTCAGTTTCCAAATGCCAAAGATAATGTGTATTGTTCATAATGAGATTACAATCAAGGCCTGAAATTCCCTTGCCTCAGCAACTCTGGGGGCTCACACTTTTGGAGGTGGTTACACTTCCTACCAGAGAAGGATTTTTAGTACTATTTGCGGCAGACCTTGATAGATTTAGCTTCAAAATGAAGTATGTTTACTGCTCTAATATTATGCTCTTTGGGTAGATTGTTTGTGTGCTCTGCAGACAGCTCACTGTATTTTAAAAGGACTAGTATTTCCTGCTACAGAAAGCATCTAAAACTGTATCAAGCAGGCATGTCCTTTTAAAGATTTCAAGTTTAGTGTGGGGATAAAAAATACGTTGGAACAGGCATAAGATGAGTAGATTTCAATTCTATGTGATCTTTTTATGGAGAGATGTGTCCCTGTGTGCTCCAGGCATCAACTTGTGTAATGAAAGTTAAACTCCTAGAGATCCTGATTATTGCACATCTGCAGTGCACCAGTGGTGGAAATGACACAAAAAGCAAGAAAACAAATAAACAAAAGCCACAAGTTTTCTCACAGTGTATGAAATACACGAATATTATAACTTTTTTTTTTAAGTGGCTCATACACGGCCTAGCCTGACTTCTGTGTATACATGTATATATTGATTTCAAGGACAGGTCTGTTTGTGCATCAATCTCTGCCACCAGTAATCTATATGTCTAGTTATTGCCTGGCTGCTGAATTTGAAAAACTGGCGATTTCTACCTAATTTTTGATTTTTATTAAAATATGGCACATTTTATCACAGACCTAATCTTCATTTTATCACTGGACCTATTTTAATTTTTCTGGACCTATTTTAATTTTTTTCTATTTTATTTTATTTTTTTATTTTTAATACCAAAAGAGAATTTATCTCCTTTCTTCACATACACATTACTCCAAAAGTAAATACTTACATAATAATTGTTAATCATGACAACTACTACTTTTAAGATAGGTATAGGATTTGTTACAGGTGCTTCACAGAAAATATCAGGAGTCACTATGTGGCCTTTTCACAAAGGCTTCCGTGTGCACCCGACAAGAGAGTGACTGATAAACACATACCCTTAGAAGCAGCAGCAGCAGAATACAGATGTATTTCTTGGCTGAGTAGAAAATATCTAAGCACTAATCTTTTCTAAGGTCTGCGAAGACCTTTGTTAAGAAACATCTAGGTTATCCAGAGCCCAGTCATCCTTAGCACGTTAGGGTTTTCCTTCCTCACATTGTGAGATTACCATTTGAGTAGATTTGTGGGCTCGGTGCGTGTGTGTGTGCGCGTGCATGCCAAGCCACCCACAGTTTAGGATCTTCAGTCAAAAAATGTTATCCTCAGAGTGCCAACTTAACTACTGCATTGACTATGAAAAAGCCAAAGCCCACAGACACCTTTGCATAACACCTCGCTGTTGATAAAATACCTGCTTCTGAAGGTGCTCATGAGTACATTTATCTGCCCACCAAGAGCTCTCGGTAAAGCTCTGCTTGGCTGCTGCTGGTTAAAGGCTGTCCCTGCAGGAGCACACCAACCTCTGCTGCTGGCAGTGCTCCCCTCTCTGACTGTGAAGAGTATTTGCTGCGTTGTCAGCACAGTCATGCAGTAAGAGACAGACCTGGGTGTCATCTCTTCCTCTACTTCTGAGCTGCGTCTCTCGAGAATGTGCCTCACTTTGCACCCAGACATCCGAGGAAGCACCCTAATACCTCAGCTAGCTGCTACTTCGATGGAATAGGAAAGAGGGGAGCAGAGGTCTTGCCCCCCCCCCCTTTTTTTTTTTTCTGAAGTGTCTGTTTGGCATGGAAATTTACTATTTAAATGAGAAATACATTCCTCACCTAGCAGTAATGAGTTTGCAAGCAAAAAATGAAAACCATGTCCTAGTCCTTGTTCTCTTGAGTGTTTGCTTATCTCAGTGTATACATTCATTATATAAACTCTTTAAATAGTCAGGGGGACAGAAATCCACGCAGCAGAGTGCTTCTCCACCAAAGGCTTTTTCAAGAGTGGCTGGAATCAACTTACTTATTGCCAAAAGGGGCTTTTTCTCCTTGGGATCCATCTACCTCCTCTGTGCTTGGTGATCACGCTGAGAGGTTGTACAATCAGTCAGAGTTGATGAAGTCATCCAGATGAAAACTCATGTCAAGGGATGCAAAGCATGTCAGAAACAGAACAAGGGGTATTGAGGAGCTCTGGTTAGAATGCTATGATTTCTCAAACACATAAAGTGTGTTGAATTAGCATGTATTTTTAGTAGGAATAGAGCAAAGAATAAAACATGGATTTTCTCCAGTTCAAGTTAAAACTTATTTTGTGTTATATAATTTTTAAATTCATTGTCTTGTTTTAAAGTCCTTGCTACTGATCTGTCTTTTGACCTAAGCAGTGATCAGATAGATAAAGAAAAATTTTCACTGACCCTACTGGCTCTTTTGTGAGCAGTGATACTTCATGCCACAATAAACAAAATACGACCACAGCTGAAGACAACCTAATATGGGTCCAATAATAATCAAAAGGATAAATATCTTCATTTTTTTTTAAAGGAGATGTTTGCAGTGTGTATTTCAGGCAAATGCTGCTGGCATGCAATCCAACACGACTCTAAAACCAATGTGATTTTTTTAGGCTATGCTGAACTTTTTTGTTTGGACTTGGGACCATAGACAGTTGAAATTTGGTCAGTTTTGAGCACGGACAGAGCAAGTTTATCCCTTCCCTCTTTCAGGTATCATGGTGACAGAAAACACCAGGCTGATAAAGCCTCATACCCCAGTAAGCATTCATTTACCGTAGGAATTTTTCTCAGCTATTTTCCTCTTGTGATGGCTTAAATTATGCCATCTTTGAGATGTGCTTCCATGTCATACTGAGACAGGAATGACAGTTTAGGTGGAACATGAGACATTCAGATGTGATGAAAATGCTCATCTATTTATATGCCTAGAAAAGGAAGTAACTAATCAATAAAGTGTTGAGAACACTCATTGATGTTAACTAATAGTGCTGTTGATGGAAAGAGTGTGATCAAAAGGTTTTATGAATTAAACTTGGGCAGACTTTGGTCTTGTTAAACCACAGAGTCGTTTCATGCTCTTTTGACTGTAAGTTAATTGAATCTGACCTACGAGGAAGTTTGTTATAGCTTGTCTCCGCAGAATTATAGTCAATTTGTTGTTTTCCTAATTAAAACCCTGATTAATGTTAAACTCTCTCAAACTACTCAGGCAAATGTTGTCATTGCCAGCATTTATTGGCATCAAAACAAATTAGATTTAAGCCTTTTCTAATTTTACATACTTTTCAAAATCACATCATATACAAACAATAGCTAATCACTCTGAGAACAATTCTCATACTTTTAAAGTGAATACTTTAATTATTTGCCTATATTTTATCCCTTGTGTATTCCGCTCTATTATCTCACAACACAACTTTTCCCATAGGAAACACAGTATATTATACTGTTTACCATTTAATAACCTTTGCGTGACTTTTTAATGTATTCCCTTGAAAGAAGAGTTTATCTTTGATATGACTTAAAGCTTATATTGGTCTCTTAAAAAACCCTCAGCTAACAATGCAGGAAAAATTTAAATTACATGAAAACATGTTCAAAATCATAGTTACTGTAACTGTGCAAATAAGGAACATGTACATTGGATGAACCAAAGAGGATTTTGGTTTACAACATAGTCAACGTAATATATGTTAGTTTAATTATACCATTTGCTTTGTGAAACCGGAAAAAGTATAAAACAGTTTTTTTTCTCATTTTACCTGAAACATCCTGTTCCAATTTTCGTAAAACACTCATTTTACTTTTTAGATATTTTTCACTTTTTTTCTCACCTCTCGTATTGAGTAAACATTCACAAAATTTGAGCAAGTATGAATTTCTAAATTAATATGCTGTTTGAAAAACAAAAGTCAATGTGTATCCTTCTGGAAATGTTGAAATAAAGTATTTTAGCAGTTCTCATTTCTTTCTGTGAATAATGTTAGTCTCCCCAAAATGACAGTTTTTTGGTAAATTATCTCTTCATCAAAATATATTCCATCAATTCTGTTGTAAATGAAAATACGGTAGAAGTATTTAAAAATGTGAGCTTAGTAATTTGGGGGCAAATATGAATAAAACATTTTTTGAAAAACCAAGGAAGTCGAGGTGTTCTTTCCATTGGAAGAGATGTAGAAAACATCGTTTTTTCTCTCTTCTCACATAACCGAAACCAAAACAGCCGACGCAGCAGCTGCATGTGATACGTGCTTTAGCACCATCTAGCAACCCCCCGAGGTACTGCATGTCATCGCCTGCGTGTCCTCGTGCTGTTGCCTTTAAACAGAAATCTAGCCTACTGCTTTTAATTTCACCTAATGTAGCCATAGATGTTGCCAAAAAATATGCTTTAATGTGAAATAATATCCAAGAATGCTAGAGAAAGTCAAGATAGGATTTCCTATGTAATGGTTCTTGCAAACTGCATCACAGGGGGCTTGCCAAGTCCTGTCTCCGGAGCTGAATACGGCCTACGACTCACCTTTTGTTGATATGCACACACATGCGTTAGGTACGTGCTGATGTGGTACCATGCAACGTCCTCTTAACTGATTATAAATGTAGAAGAGAGAGTCAGCATTGAAACTGGATCACCTTTATGTGCATTACACTAAGCTCATTCTTTCACTGGATGTCTTCTAATGCAAATCAGACTTGTAAAATTTTATTGCTGTGTATAGCTCTGCATCACCTATTTCTACCTCTTTTACTCTTAAGCAGGCATTAGCCAGTGATGTGTGAGACATTTCCTTCCAGTTAGGTGCATCTAAACTTTTAACTCGTGGCTGAGACACTTTGGAGAACTGCTGCAATAAAGGAGGATTTTTCAGGTAACGGCATTGACGTATGGTAACTTTTTTAGACTGTTCTTCATGGAGATGAATAAGAACTGAATACTAACACAGTTCAAGATGTCTTTCCATACAACTGCATGCAAAAATGAACAAAAACAAAGACTTCTTTTGTCCAGAAAAGGGAAAGAAACTATCCGAGAGTGACAATGTCCTGGAAAACATGGTACAATAACTTTAAATGCTCATATGCAAAGTGAAGGTCTTGTTGCAATGTGTTTACAGCTGGGGCTTCAGTGCCACAGAAAATGAAAGTCCTTACCTCTCAAACTGAGTTGTGAATATACAGAGATTCACATAGGGAGAAAATCCCCTAAACCAGCAAAATTAAAACTACTCCATTGTACACTCAAGCACAACTT
The DNA here is from genome assembly GCA_013399475.1 of Chauna torquata. Classification (NCBI taxonomy): domain Eukaryota; kingdom Metazoa; phylum Chordata; class Aves; order Anseriformes; family Anhimidae; genus Chauna; species Chauna torquata. The sequence goes on along the minus strand of VXAL01008056.1, from coordinate 58,823 downwards.
TCAGGTGTTTGGAGGGTGTCACTGCTAGTCTGTACTACTACTACCACTGCTACTGCATGATCTAGAACATCTAACCCATTAGTAATCAGTAAAGTGAATGGCTTGAACCCTTGCAGCAGCAGGGGTCTTCACTTGGTTATGAGGATTTTTCTAGGGGGGAAAAAAAAAAGAAAAAAACCCTCTAAAACTTGACAAAATAGAAACTTTCTACTAGAAGCTGGCCTATTTTGATTAAACTTTCTTTGGGAAGTGTTTTTTGATCCCAGGTGGAATTCCTTGATAAAATTCTAGCAAAAAAAGTTCTAGAAGAGAGCTTGATGAAGTCATGTTCCCAAAGGCAACAACCATTATGTCTAAATTGCCTGTGAGAAGTGATAGTCCAAATTAAACTAGACAGCCTCCCATCCAGTCCATTGCTTTACTATTTTTATTAGAATTCTTTTCCTTATTTCTAAACAAAACTTTGTAGTTTTTTGTTTGTTTGTTTTTGTTTGTTTTTTTTAACTTAATCCTTTTATTTCTTGTCCTGTCTACACTGGACTTGTAGAAGTAGCTCTCATTGGGGCTTTTACCTAGGCAAAGTTATTGCCGCATCCCCTCTTTAGTCTTCTCTTTAGACTAAAAGCCCCAATTCCTTCAATCTTTACTCATAGGTTTCTAGATCTGTGATCACTTCTGATGTGTTCTCATCACCTGGGGCTTAGGGCAGTCATAGTGAACATGATCTCTTACTCTGCCACATTCAGATACAATGAAAACAAAAACAAATAATAGCACTGCAAGAGACAGCATTGCAAAGCAGTACTTCTGACCTGTTTTATACATGCTCTCATTAGTGGATAACTTTGAAAATATATACAGTGATGTTGGCCTAGTTTAAGTTGAGCACAGATGTTCAAATCTGTTAACAGTTTTATTTTATATCACTCTCTGTTCTGATAGGAAGCCATGAAATATGCATAATATTTTGATGTCTGTAACTTGTCTCCTCTTTAGCAATGCTTGCAGGCTACCATGAAAATTGTCAGTCTACATTTGTTTGAAAAACAAATTTAAATCACTCAAGGTTTTTAATGCATCCTGTTTGTAAATAAAAGAAAAAAGGAAGCCATTTCTCTTGAGAAGGCCTATGTCCTCCATAACATGTTAAATAATTAACAGCACTCACCATGCTAGCAATTATTAGGAGACATCTCCTGGAGTTGGCCTCTTACTCTCAACAAACACATCGACTAATTTTGACAAATGCCATTGCTCTCAAAAGTGTGCTTATTCCTGGTAGCACATTTAATGATCTGCAGAACATGTCCCCTTCTAATACTTAGCAGTCTTAGAAAGTACCTCCTACACCCTGCAATTAAAGCATAGTCTGTAAAATAATTAGTCACAGGGAAAGAGTGTCAGACAGGAACAAGGGTTCCTAAGATCACATCATTTCAGCAATAATTGTTGAGCAAACCAGGGATCTATTCAGAAAGCTGCTCAAAGACATAATTTCAATGCTAATATTATTTTCAAGGAGAGTTTAAGAACAAATTAAAGAAATGTTCCAAGTGGGTGAATTTCATAAAAATAAAAGACACAGCTTGGATATTTATAAAACAACATTGCTAAATTAGGATTCCATTCCTTTTCCAAAACGTGTCAGAGGTATAAACTCCTACATGAGAACCAGTTAGCTAATATGAAGTCTCATTAATATCATTTAATTTCACAGGCTATTTCAGCACCAACAGTCCTGCCTTCCTTCTAGGAGAAAATAGAGAGGAAATATTTAGGAGAAAATAAATGTCAATGGAACAACAACATATTTTATTAGGAGCAGAATTGATACAGTTACCAGACCCTGTCATAGATTCGGGCCATGAATTCAAGTTCATGTCAAAGGCATTTCCCATTCAGTGCCTCTGTGGAGGGGTGCCTCTCATCACAACTGCCAAAAACGCTCATCACATCCCCTCTTTGCACATTACTGGCCACAGGCAGTACCCAAACCACAGTAGCCCCATGGGTTTGCTTGACAGGGGCAGCTATTTGACCTCACTTTCATTCAGCAGTCAAGTTTTCTTTTTCCTGAGTCTTCAGCGATCACTGGCTAAAATTATAATCTACATTATTAGTTTCAGTGGGCTTCTGGGAGATCCTCTCTAAAGCTTCAGCTAAGTTGTCTTCAATAAGAAGGGTAGCTTTGCATAACATATGCCTTATCTCTTGACAATGGAAGTCAACATTGCATGAAGTCCATCTTTTATCACAGAAAGCTCCTTTGACCTTAGAGTCTTTGCTCAGTATTACAGCTTTTTCTGTATCTTTTCAGTGGTTAATATCTAAAGTGACATTGGACTTTTCTACCACACTTGGCTTCTAGCTCACAGATGATCATTGTTATTCTTTTTTACTTTTACTAAAAGGTATTTCCTCATTTTCAGTGGTGTTTGATCTAATGGAAGGCAAGCTGCAGATGGTTCGTACGAAATCTCATTAGTCTCTCTGAAAGAATGTTTCGTTACTGTGTGGGTGGAAACATCCTTTGTTTTCAAAGTAATTGTAATATAGAAACTGTAATATGCAGCACAAAATATTCCAGGTTTTACATAGTAATTGCTTTTCTTATGATGCAGGAAAAGAGACAAGAGAGGTCTACAGAACCCTTCTTGACCTTGGGCATGTCACTTTGCACATATTTCCTTTTTACTTGTTGTTTCCTTCTTACCTTACAACACAAAATCTTAGATGCAAAGATTAGCTTTCAAATATTGCCATAGAACAAGATACAGATGGCTTTGTACAGCCAGGGTTTCTGTGCTTAGTGTAATAAAAATAAACAACAGTAACAAGAAATGAAATACTGAAGGCCCTTATCCCACGGTTATTAAAGTGCGGAAAAAGGATTCTGAGGGTGCTATCCTTGAGGAACTGAGCATCTAGCTACAGTCTCATGAGTGGAGAGATTAAATTCAAGGCATGAAGTCAGAGCAATTCACACTGTAGTCACTGCATACAGATTAGTGGACTTTGCTTTTGTATGTAGCTTCAGTTCACAAAAAACTTTGAAGCAGAAGAGGAATGCGGAAATAATATCTGATGGCAGTAGTAGCGCAGAACAAATTAATGACTCGTAATTAGGAACTTATCTGAAATGTGCCTTGCCAGGGAAAGCCATGCCAGTCCTAGGTCCATACGTTATGTTAAGGCAGTTTTGAATAACCCTCAGTCTGAAGACCATGGACAGAGAGAACTGTGAAGATTTGCACTGCAGAGTGCATTGCTACAGTGCATTAGTTACAGTAAGCACACCTTCAATTTTTTGCTTCCTTAGTGGGTAACTTGTACAAGAAAGAAAAACAACTTAAATTGCAAATTGTTCTCTTAAATGAACTATTCAAAATGTTCTATATGAGAATATTGAGCTGTAATGTTTTCCTGTTCTGAGTATTGATACTAGCTTGAACACTTCAATACTCATGGAAAGAGAACTTCGTAAGAGCACAAACAAATCAAATACATGGAGTTTTCCCCCACTACATCTTCAGTTCTCATTATGAACTTGCACGTATTATCACAGTAACACTGAGATGGCAGCTGTAACTGCTAGCACTGTGCTACCATACATGCACAATCAAACTGCTTGTGTTACAACTGCCACTTAGTGCAGCAGCACTCTGCATTTACTATAGGTAAGCATTGTTTTTGCTCCTATCATTATTGACAGATAGTACAAAAGCTGTCTGTTTCTCTGTGTAAAAAACCTTTTCATTAAAGTAGAACTGACTATTTTCTATGACTCCTGAGGTTAGGGTAGTCCTGATAAAGATCAATTTGATTTTGAGTTGTAATAGATTTATAATGTGGTTTTCCAGTAACATTTTCATTATGTCAGGAAACCAATATGTTCTTTCTGATTTGTTCTAATTTGCTTTCTTCTAGAAAGAAAACAATACATTTGGGCTGCAGAGTTAAAAACACATAAAATCTAATAATTTACAGAAATGGTTTCTATAAAGCTTACATGTAAATAAACAGTGAACACTATTACCTGTGCTAGTTGAAGGGATGTAAGTAGTTACCACTGACCTGATGGAAGGATTGCTAGAGCAGGTAGATCACATTCACGGGAGGGACTGGGCAGGCAGACAACCATTTTACTGGCTATATGTGCTATTAATAACTCCACATTTATCATTTACTAATTCTTGTAGGAAGAGGAAAGTAAGGAAAAAATATTAAAATATCCATTTTTAACTGCACATTATTTCTAACCAGCACTTTTTGAGGTGTCAATATTATTTCTTTAATAGGCATATTTGCGACTTTTCTTATGAGTATTAGGATTTTCTTTATGCATATTTTTAAATAACGTGACTAAATGGCAAGCAAAATATATTTTCTAGTGAGTTAAATCTGGATGAAAATGATCTATTTATATGAAATTAGTCCAAAATTTTATAATGAAAAAATGTCCAGATTTTCCAGGTTGTTGTAGTACGATCAGATTAGAACTTTTTCAGGTAGAATGTAGATTTCAGTGTAAACTTTTATAAAAATCTCCCAACTAAATGACTATCAGGGTCTCCATCTCTCAGGATTTCTATGCTGCCCAGTACACATTTAGAAATGTCAGATCTCTGATGTCTCATGCCTTGAGACCAGATTTCACACAGTGAGTTCTTGTCCTCTTCCACCATTACCTCACTTACCCTGGGCCAGACACAGCCAGCTGGCCTTATCTTGGTGACAATCATTTCTTCCTATCACCAGACCTTATGGGAAGCCTTTCACATGCTAGAAGAAAACTGGGCAACCTTATGCAAGGCTTTTTATCCTTCAATAAGGAAACTGCAAGGATGAAGAACTGCAGAGCAAGAGGAAACCTGCAGGGATCTAAGCTCTCTGCTGTTCATGCAGCATCAGAGGCCATGCAGCGGAGGGGTCAGTGTTAAGGCATTGTGTGAACTCAAAAAAAAAAAAAAAAAAAAAGGGTCAAAATGTCTAAAGAAAATATTATTTCTGCTCTCACCTCCTTGTTCTTCTCAGTCTGTGAGTCTTTAGCATGGAAATCTGAGGTGCATTATTTTTTCATGCCTGTATTTTCTTTTTTTTTTTTTTTTCCTGTTGTAACAGCTGAAGTTTACTAGAGTGCTTTGACTTATGGAGCAAAAGAGCATAATGTTATGATTACATACTAGAAAGTTACTTTTGATGCTATCCAATACATTGGAACAGTCTGTTACTCCTTTCTCAGCCAAGCAAAATCTACTCACTTGTGCATTTTTGGCAGTGATACGTGTTTTGAAGAAAAGCTGCTGTTTTTCCAGTGCCTGATATCATAACAGACCTTAACTCTTTTATATATGATCTGCACTGGAGACTATTATAGATATTAGTTTCACTGGCATTTTACCCAGCCCTTTGCAGCAACATCTACAAATCATATTCAGACAAAACTCATACAAAAATAAAGTCCAGAAGTTCAAAGCAATCAAGGCCTGTAAAAAACCTTTCTTTGAGAACTGCATCAAAGTGAAAGAAAAAAATACCGTACACCAAAACAAAAGAAACAAAAACCCCTACCAGTCATTCATCTTATTCATCTGATTAACATTAACATTCAACATAAGCAAGAAATAAATGTGAAGAGAAGAACAGTCTAGGAATTAACACCATGGTAAGAATATGGAGTTTTAAAATGGAGTTTTATTTTAAACAAACAATTTGTGTAAGGATGAATTCTGAGCATGTTAACACTTCCCAAATGACAAGACAGGTAGACAAAAATGTTGAACAAGAGACCGCTACCAGGCATATCATCGGCACTTTGTAAAGCATCAAGCACAGGTGGCAACAGTTACAGCAAGAAACCAGTATATCGCCCACAAAATAATTATTCTTTGCCCTCTTATAATGCTGCCCAGGACCTGGACCACTAACCCTTCAATACGGTAAGACATCAAATCCTCCCCTCCCAAAAAAATGTATGCAGAGAAATATGTGTAGAATTACTATATATATACATATATATATATATACACACACACATATATATAGGGAAGTGAAATGTAAATGAAAACCATCAAAAAGAGAAGGTTGCTGTCTTCCACTACTGAATCTCAAAGCAGCTCGCTAACTCTGGAGCACTACAATGCAGTGACTGAAAAACTGAAGCTCAGTGGTTCACTCATTCCCTAAGAAAAAAAAAAAAAGAGGGAGCAAATTGAAGCTTGGCTCTCAGGCCAGGTTTTTAGGGACTTGCCTACAGTGTATGCTCCCTTTTGTTTGTTTTCTCTCCCTACTACATTAAATATTTAAACAGCCCCTTGCAACACTAGACACTGTGGGTTGTATTGTACCTCAAAGTCAGCTGTTCTGAAGACAGCAGATGACTCTGGATCACAGGACTTGCAATGAGTCTCTGCATCCCATTACCAACCATTCCATCCACTCAGCCCATCTCTTTCCTTTGGGTTGAAATTCCAGACTCATTTTAGGCAACAGCAAAGCTTGTGTTCAATTCAGTAGAGCCCATACCCTATCCTTTACATGAAAGTTCTGAAAAAAAGTTCACGTGAACCTTTTGATTTTTTGGAGGGAGAATACATCATTAATATCATGGTGGTAGAGTACACAATAGACATATTTAGAGGTTCTCCACACATAGCAGCACTTCAGTTGCCCAATATTTCAATGCCTTTGGACAAACAAACATGGTAAAATAGAATACTGCTATAATGAAATGTCATTCATCATTCAGCGTTACAGATGATGTTACAGAAAGCACCAAGTATAGAAATCTGTGTACTGAAACCAACATTCATCTTCAAAAAATCAATGTGCTAAGTAATAATAACTAACCTGAAAGAAAATATATTTGCAGAAGCTCAGCTACGCATGAAGAAAATGGATGCGAGTAAAGAACAAATGCTCAACAAGAAGCAATACAGCAATTTTTTATGTGCTCAAGATTTATCTACAGAAAATTTTACCTTTTTTTTTTTCTTCACATCATACATTCTAACTTAAACCAAATTTACACAAGATATGTTTTGCATCCCAGAAAAGCTTCATTTTGGGAGCTCAAAAGTCTGCCTTTCTTTTAAAACTAGACTATAAAAATCCCACGAAGATTAAAACAAAGAGAATCCCCGAAATTAGGTAGCATACCAGAACCAAAGAAAATGCTTAAACAGTCACACTGTCCATGTGCTAGGGTTAGCTAGATTAAATAAAAACTTGTCCAGCAGTATTTTATTATTCAGTGTTCAGATTTACACTGGAAAAAAAAAAGAGAGAGAGAGAGAGAGAGAGAAAGCCCTTCACACTTCTAAGAACTGCAAAAAAAGACTTAGTTCATGTTAGTATCTAAAATGAAACATAAAGTATGGTAGAATATTTAATATCCCTGAGTCAGGTTACTTACTCCAACTAACACACAATAATTTCATCCATCAAGTCAGGAAGCTCTGAACTAAGACCCGTGTGCAGGAGACAGAATGCCTTGAAGCATTCTCACAGTTCTCAAAATCACAGCAAACTGAGAAGAAAAACTACTCCTCACATGCGAAAATCCACAGAAGTAGATAACCCACTAGAGAGGGTGAGGCTGGAGTCAAGGAAAGTCCCATAATTTAAACAATTACAATACCAAAGGACTGAGTCAGGAAAATTCTCCAAGACCACCATCTGTATTGTTTTGCAATGTACATAAAATGAACTCCTACTGTAAGGACCACAGCCATGCCCTGACACGTGACTCCACATGTTTCACCCATGGGGAAACAGCATTGCACATCGGAAATGTCACACACGCAGGAGATCAGCCCGCCACCCTGTAAGTTATACAAAGCGCTTGAATTAATGTAGATCCATATCTGCCAGACTCAAAACAATATGCTTCATTCAGCTATCACAGTGGGGAAGTAAAAAACGCAGGCAGAGGCCTTGCATAATATTATCTGTATGCTTAATTCCTAGCCTGACTTTTGTGAAGACAGCATGGGATGACTAGTAAAGTGCGGGGAACCACAACCATCTCTGAAACACGGACCTCTTTCCCAGCAGGCCAGAAGTACCAGCGCAAACTCCTGGACTCAACAGACAAAAAAGATCTAGTCAGTATCTCAGACATTCTTAGCAATGAAAATACTACCTAAAAGCAAAACTGTGTTTGAGCCAAAAATAATTTGAGGAATTATACCGTAGTGACATTCTGCAGAATCTGGCATCCATTTAGTGCTCAGAGCAGCATGTAAAAGTGCCTGGTGGACTACTGAGCCTGTTTGTTTTGAAATGTCTTACCTTAAAAGCACATAGCAGCCTCATTATAGAGGAGCTTTGAGATAAATTATAACAAAATCTATTAAGAGATATAGACTTCTATTATAATGTTTTTGAAATTTGTTTACTGTATAACTGAATATCTTTCGTTCCAGATTAGGGACCATGAACTATAGATCTCTAGGGCTGTTGCAGTTACTTATAAGATCTTTAAAAGGAGATTTTGTTGTTGTTTTTGTTTTTCTTTTTCCTACTATCTTAAATTATTTACACCTAGCCAGCTCAGAAAGTCTTTTTTCACACAGCACATAACTCCAAATTCACTGAAATGTATAGACAATGCTTTCCTGATGAAAAATTTACATTCCAGAGTCTGATGAATAGAAATTCTGATACTAAATTACTTTTAAATTACAAATTCAGTCAAGAATGCTTCTCATTCTCTTCTAATGTAGTTCAGATTATAGAAAAATAGCACATAAAAAAATTAAGGTTCCTTTAGCCCTCAAGACAATTTTTAAAAACAAGATGTTCCTTTTTCCTTTGCTCAAATAATTCTGTTGTTCCTGCCTGAGAACAATGCTTAACTTGTTTAAAAAAAGCAATTTTTTTTTTTTTTCCTGTTGCTATGCAGGTGATACAAGTTGCTTTCTTGCTTCATTTTATGACAGACAAATTATCTGTGCTGCACCAGCAGTTGGTTTCAGTGTCTGTCCACTGGATCTGAATATAACTTCTCATGCAAACTCAGAAACAAATCTGGACACACAGTTAGCACTGGTTTCTAAATGAGGTCCGCTGAGAATTACCAGATCTTAAGAAAAATCAGCAATCAACAAGCTCTAGAAATGCAGCCTAAGCACCATGTCAGTGATGATTCTTTCAACAAAAATAACAGTATTTGTAACACTTGCTGTAAGCAAGCATGAAATTGGAGGCAGTCTCAAAAGAATAAATCTGCAGTGCTGTATATAGAAGTACTTCATGCTAGGAAATGGACTTTAATTAGAACATCACTGGTGTCAAATTTCTAATAAAATGTTTAAAGACAAATGGAGATAGCAGAACTATGGGAGCTCTGCTAATGTAAAAACATCTGTTAATTGCTATGGATTTGCATTTTTACATTAGCACAAAGTCTGAGGCACAAAACTGATAAAGGGATACAAAGGCTTTGCATGTGCCTAAGCTCTTTCCAGGCTGCCGTGTAAATGGTGTGCTCAGCCAGTGTGGAGCATCCGTGTGCTTGCAGAGCCCTGCCCAGCACCTCTCCACTGGTGCAGCCTGTGGAGATTAACTCCCACCTATGCTCTGGGTCATGCTTTAGTAGTACTTGCATGCACAGATTACCACAGACTAAAGATTTAGCTGCACTACCTCCTCGTGCATTCAGAGGTAACCCAGTTTTGTTCAGTCTTTCCTAAGGTGACTGGAAGACAGAGGGGGATTGCCATTTCAACAGACTCACTGCCTGCTTCCTTGAATCTCTCTCACCAGCACTGGACCATGACATAACTATCCTCTGAAGCATCATATTCTGCTGAGCCCTACATGGATTTTCAATAAGAAATCTGATAACAGATTATTGCGTGTCTTCAGAGGATGACTTGTGCTTCTCTCTGGGGTCCCTGGGGACCAGGCCATTAAAAGAGTGAAAAATTTAAAGCTACAGATAGCAATGCATGGAGACACTTGAGGGAAATGGATTCAAGTGAATTCTGTACCTCCTGAAGATGTCAGGTATGGTCGTCCAGTGTAAGCAATATGGACACACGTCCAAGCCAGCTAAGAATCTGCAAAAAGAAAATAATAACAATACAATATAAAAACAATAAACATAAAAACAAAACCAATAAAATGTTTTTATTTCCTACTCAAAATGTGAAAATAATTATCTTCAAATAGATATCTCTTCACAAAATTAATAGTTGAAATTTGAATATTACAGAATGTCTCCAAGTACTTTCAAAGTCATAAAAAAAATTACAAACTCAGAAATGGTCATTTGGGACACATGGGGTGAAGAGTGTCTGTTGAGAGAAATGGACAGAAATGAACTGTGCAGTCAAAAGCTACTCTGCAGTCTGTTACAGCTCAACAGCAGAGGAAAGCTGTGCAAAAAGCCAGAGGGAAGGAGCGATAGATATGTGCATATATATTTGTGCAAATGGGCTTCTGCAGATAAAGGTGTCTCTCTCGCATTTCTGACTAGGACATGAGAGCATAGAGGCAACTGTCAGGGGAAACTAGCTTCATGCTCAAGGAGAAACTGGCACACCATGGAGAAAGAGAAGAGACCGAGTAGCGCAGAGGCTATTCCTTTACGCAGCTATCCTTCCACATGCTGCTCTCTGAAGACAGAAGTCTCACACCAGAGGCAGCTTCTAAATCTGGGCTCTAGTCTTTATGCCACCCACCTCTCTGGCTCATCTCATCCTGCTCCAGCAATGTCGAGGCTCTAGCTGCCACTTTTCATGTTGCTATTTGTAGAAGAGATGAAGTGAGTGTGTGAGGAAGGCAAATACAGAGTCTGAGAAATGGACCCATAGATGAGGCACTGGTCTCAGGCAGAAGAGATCGTTGGAGATATTGATGAATTGACTGGACAAGACATTGAGCAATCTGAGCTCAGATGGTCCTGCTCTGGGCTGGGTTCAGCAGATGGTGTCCAGAGGTCCCTTCCAGCTTGGCTGGAGGCTATAAGGCTGTGGGTTTCAGTATCTCGGTGGGGCTTTGGAGGTTTTGCCTTTCCCACCTCTATCCTATACCATACTCTTTGCAAATTAAGAACAGAAAAAGGAATAACACCAGGTATCTAAGTACTGGATTTGTATCTGCTGCAAGAAAATAACAACGGTGTTAATAACAAATCCTGTTTTTCACACGGTCATTTGAAGTAAGTGGTTTACATAACATTCATGACATTTCCATTTACAGAGAAGAAAACTAAAGTGCTGCTAGAGGTGAAGTGACCATGTAGGCCATGTTTTTCTTTTGTTTGCACTGCCTGTGGAGAACAGCTTTTACAAGGCAGATGCAGTAGGGCTGTTTTTTTTTTTTTTTTTTTCATCTTCTGAGTTTATTTTTCAATTCTGTTGGCTAAGTAAAATCTGCTGTTCTGAATAGCAAAGCATTCACTTCTGTGTTCAATCATCTTTAAGGGACTAATAGTTGTAAAGCATCTTTAGTTCACCCAAGGAAGGCCTATAAAACCAAGCTGAATGTGCTTTCAAAGGCAGAGAATGCCCAGAAACCCTGATACCTCACTCTGTTGTAAATAACAATTAGACATTTTTAACAAGTTCTGTTAAGTCAGAATGAAATAATTAAAAGTTACACATTAAAGTGAAAAAAAAAAAAACCACTTCTGAGATGAAGTTCATTTTATTAAGCTATTTCAAATACTAAAGTTTATTACAACATAGAGTTTTTATTCCTTTAATTGAATTTCTGGCACTAAAAGCTTGGTAATTTGAATATCTAAATGATCTGTAAGGACATAAGTGGAGTTATGTATATTTTAAGTTATAGCAATCACTTACATCACACATCTATGGGATGGCCTGTGGAGTTCTCTCAGGCCCAACATAAAGACAGGCACTTTGTGATTCTGTCCCAGAAGAGACCAGGACTATACTGGGCTTCATGTAAGGGTTTGTCAATCTGTAAATCCATCTCTGGCACCACTTGTTGCAGGGGCACAGAAAACAGGGACATCTTTAGTCCTGATCCACAGTTTCTGAGCTATTCCTGCCTGCTGTTTGCTCGTGCAGGTATTATTTCCCAGGACTGCCTGTCCTGTATAAAAAGATGCCTACTTTTATCCCAGGAACATACAGCTCATGTAGGTGGTCTGGCCAGTGGAGCAAAATGCTTCCCTCTGTCATAATCTAGGTCAGAATTTATGCTTCTAATGATAAAACTTTAGCTTATAATTTAAAAAGTAATAAATCATTATTGCTTGGCAAGACTTCTTTTTCCATCACTACTCGTAACAGAAAATGTTTTACAAATATATGAAAAATGCCTTTGTTTGAATTTTGTACTATTGCAGTCTATACACCATAGCATATATATGTATAAAAAAAAAAGTGTATTTTAAATTTTGTCACTGCATATGTTCACCTGCCTTCTCTCCTTTCTCCTTTTTCTGGAGAAAGTAAAGGGAAAAGAGGAAAGGGGGGAGAGGAAAGAGGAAGAGGAGGGAAGGGGAAGGGGTGAGAGAGGAGAAGGGAAAATGAATGAGAAGGGAAAGGGAATAGAATTAAAAATGTGCATAGGAATTTATTTTTAAGCAGTGAACAGAATTGTTATTAACTAATCTTTGTGCCTGATCTTTATATCAAAATTGCAATACGGTATAAAGCAGTCTGTTTCTGCTATATGGTAAGCTTTGTATGCTATATAAAAGCTTGTTTAATGGAAGTTTGATAAAGCTTGAAGGATTAACATCATAAAATGTCCCTGTTTAATAGCAAAAATCTGTAAAAAAGAGGCAAATCTATCATATTTATAAAACTTTTTTTTTTATCACAGAAGTATAAATTTATACAATTCAATCATCAGCCCCAAGATCCAGCCGTTTGTTGGAACCTCCCAATGTTATTTTCTTCCAATATATACATAAAAAAAAAAAAAAATCCTATTTCCAGCTCAGTTTTAAAATGAGATGACCGTATAGTAAATTCTCGTTGCTAAGACAGATGAATAGCTCAGCCACAAATGGTGTCCAGCCACTAAAACGGCCTGCCCAGTATCAGTAGGATTACCACATCTAAGGGTCCCTTCTGGCAGCACAGCAGCAGACTGGCTCTCATGCACTGTCTCTAACATAACTAACATGATGACAGAGTGTCTGTTCCACTGCATGTCCAAAATGCTGGTGACATTTGAGGTCCCAAGAACGTCATGTGACCATGAGTATGCTTACGCTTACACCCTTTGAGCTGTCCCATATGATGAATGTTGGTCCTACTATATGACCCCAGATCCTTTTATTTTGCCTTATAATGTGAGATAACTCTGCAGTAGGCAGGACTGTTGGGTGCTTCTGAACATTTCTGTTCTCCTAGGAAATAATGGCAATTTTGAAATAACGGCTACCATATGATTCCATTTACCCTCAGGCCTTAGTTTGTGATAATAAGGTAGATTTATCACTGTTGCTGTAACCTGGCAAAACTGATGGAAATAAAGTTTTAGTAAAATGAGCCACTGGAAAGTACCAGGATAAACATACAGCTAGTCACAAGATTCATCAAGGGCAGAGGGTTCACTTTAATCCTTAAAATAAATTGGGATGACTTTTAAATCACATGTAAACATAGCCTCTGTTCTTGTTGTCATGTATTGTCTTTGGGCTGTCAATACCTGGGCAAAACTGTAAGACATATTGTTATACATCCTTTTATTAAGTAAATAAAAGTGAGCTTTCTTGTTCTAAGGATTCTTTGCAGAATGTATTATTAGGTATTACATAAATGCTGAGTACTTTGTTTATCCAGCATTAAAACATTCTGCATTGACAGGCATGGTGATCATGCTGCAATGAACTAGAAAGATAAAAGCCAATCTAACTATATTTATTATGCAAGAGCAGTCAACAGTCAAGTTAATAACATTTTTATGATTAACTTTTGGATTTGTGAATTGAAAGGAGCTAGAGCAACACGTTGTGATTTTTGTTGTTTGTTGTTGTTGTTGTTGTTGTTTTCTATGCAGATTACCATGTGACAAGAACACACAGGTTTAATGGTCACTAAGAAAGAGGGAATATAAGCACTGAATTCTGAGATCCTAAAAGAGCTCAGTCTTTCAAAAGACAGCTTTGGTGGATTAAGAACGGCAGGATTTGGTTCCAAGCTTTTAAACGATGAAACTCATAAATACTTTTGAAGATGCAAAGTCAAGAAAATAGTAAATAAAGGTCTTTGAAGGATTAACTGTAAAATAGATTCCACTAATCACTGCTTATGAAGGGGTGACCTTCAACATAAATAGAGCCATTTTGTCAAACCAAAGTCGATTTGATGGAAACAGAACTAACAGGGAATAAAATCACAAATTGTCTGCAATCAAAATGCTTTGTGCAAGGTTATAAAAACATTCAGTACATCTATCAACAACAAGGCACTCACATATTTTCAGTCTATGGTGGTGAAGAGTGAGATATAATAGACTCATAGAGGCTAAGGCCGAAAGGACTCTTAGATCATTTGTCTGACCAACATCATAGGACATTACATTTCTCTTAGCCACCATTACACTGAGCCCAACAGTTTTTACCAGCTAGACTGTGGCTTTGCTGTGAACTGGAAGAAATGCATATTCTTGCATGATCCCAGAAAGAGGGTTACTGACTCAGAGTGTGATCAGGTCACCTGCATTCCCAAGTAGGTCATGTGGGCAAACTCTGCGTGTGCAAGAAGGAAGTTTAAGTCTACCTTGTATTGAGGAGGCAAGAGGAGAAGGCTCCACCTCTAACATGAGAGCCCCAGCTAGCACTACTGCCAAACAAGCACTTGAGATGTATGATGGCTAGCCTTGTAGGGCAGACAGTTAGCCCCTTCCAGCTTTGGTTATGGGCCCCATCTTCTCCATTAGAAAGTAAAGCTCTTGGCCTGGTTCCTTTATCCATCTTCAGTTTTTCCTCTGTATTGCCCTGTCTCATGACAGGAATGAAACCTCCAGTTGCTGTCCTTCGGGAGAGGGTTCTGGCAATATTCAGTTGACCTGTGCTGCAGAGAAGCTCTGGGAGGGCTCCAGATCCGACTGGCCTGTTGTAACTTCCTGGTGCACTGAGAAAGGAGTGAAAAGAGATGGTGCCATAGAGGTATGAATTCAACAGAGATATAAGTACAGAGGTCCATTCTGAACACAGATCAGTATCCTATCACTGGATACCAGATACAGATGATAGGGGTTTCTTGGAGTCTACACTCTTCATTTTAGCCAACAGACAACTTACTTGCACAGTAGCCTCTTAGTTTTTTATGGTGATTCCTTTTTATTTATTTATTTATTTTTATTGTTATTGCAAATGAATGGCTTAGTACACTATTTAAAGGGAAGATGGTTGTTACTAACAACTTAACTGTAGAGCTGATGAAGCATAAAGAACACAAAATCTGATGAGAATTTTAAAAATAAATAAATAGAGAGATGAAAAGGAAAGATAATTTCTATACATACAAGTTTTTACTGGACATACAGACCACACATCCTCTATATTTTGAGCTACAAATTATCAAGAAAATTAATTAATTAATCATTAATTAAGGTCAATTTACTTCCTTTCACCATTTCAGAAGAAAGAAGAATGGGAGATGATCATATAACCCAAGTCCACTAAAGCGTTGGCTTTACTGAGGTTTGGATCAAACCCCAAGATTTAGTGAGTTTTACATATACAAAAGTGCTGAAAAAGAAGGACCTGCTTGCCATAGCCAGGCTGCAGGGTACAGTTTCCCGTGATGGACAAAATAGCATAGGAAAAAAGTAAGAGAATATTTCTTAGTTGTGACTTGAGTATGGGACAGCACTGCAAATTATAACATATCAGGGCTTCCACATGCATTATCACAGAAAGAAGGAAAACGGAGAAGTTAAGAAGGATTTTTTATTCTTCAAATCAATGCATTCTGTAGAGGAAAAAGATGGGAATATCTATTTGGAATGGGTAAAGAATGTGTGATGAGTGGATGACATGCATAACAGAGAATGTTCATCCAAGTGTCCTAGCAATCTGGACATAAAGTGTGTTATAAAACATTCGGACTCAAAATAGAAGTGAGACACTTAGATTTGGTTATAAGTGAAGAGGAACAAAGCATGACCTGGACTCAACTGGAATGTCTGAGTTTGTGTAATTTTTATGTCTTTCAGTGAGGCCAAAATTATGGAAAAAGAAGTACGACCCTGGTGATTCAAGAGGAAAACTAACACAGCAACAACCCAAAACCTACAGCCTTTTTGATCATTTCATCATGCAAAGTATCAGCCCCTTTTACCCACAGTATATGCTAAGAATTGGAGGCAACAGGATTGGGAAAAGATAAAGGAAGTTTAATTGTTCTGACTGGAGAGAAAAGGAACAAGTGTCTATAGAGGATAACAGTTCTCTTGGATAAATAGAGGCCTTCCAGGTCAAGAGCAGAAATATTGCCTTTCTATACAGAGTTTTGAGCAGCTTGTAATCAAATCTGACAGTGCTCTGAGTGTTGCTGGAAGACCTCTACCCTTAAAAAGCACTCTCCCAAATTCCTGTAGTAATTCAGAATTTCTTTTTTAACATATTTTTCATTTAGCAGTGCTATCTGTTGTCCTCCCTGGACAACTCAGAGGCAGAACTTCCATTTTATTCATGTATTTATTTATTTACTTTCTTACTTACTTACTTATTTTTCCTTACCAGGCAAGTCCATGATTACATCACAGCATTGGTTTATTTATCTATTGATCTGAAAATTGTAATGATAAAATACATTCTAGCTCTTGTGCTCCCTGGCAGACTTACTTTACAGATCAAGCAAGTACACACCATAGCCAAACTACCTGGGAACTTGCGAGTTTTTTTATTTAATTTTCCTTTGACATTTCAAAGGAAATAGAGCAGATCTCAAATTATTGCAAGGGCAGAGAAACCTTTACAAAGAACACTGTTAGGCCTGTGAATGATAAGTGTTACTCTTCATACTCAGTGAGCAGAGAATTTTTATGTCCCCCTCCCCCACTCCAAGAAAAAAAAAGAAAAGAAAAAGAAAAAGAAAAAAGGGTAAGTAGACTCTTTAGTGGTGAAATACAGATATATGAATAGTTTGAGAGAATTGTATATCCACAAGGTCAGTTCAACATTCCTATTAATTTAGACCTGAGATTGTTTCCATTATGCATAGCTAATACGGCCTTTCCAGAGACTTCTGAGTTGTAAATAAAGTGACAGACTTTTATGTCAGTAATTGGGTGGTATTGAGTTATTGAGAAGTGGGCTGAAGGGGCATGATAACCTTAATGAAAGCTCTTGCACAATGTGTGTACTTGAAAGCTGTACAAAGGTATAGCTTGTCTAGGATGGCCTATTTCAGTAGTCAGTAAGAAGATTAATATGACGGTGTCAAACAGAGATAATTGATACCAATTTTATGTATTTAAGTTTATATCAAGGAAGTTCACTGAAATCCATCATTCTATTTGCAGTGACAAGTTGGTGTAATGGCAGCAGAATTTTTAGGCTTAATTCTTTCATAACTTCTGATAAATTGTTATTCTGAATTATGAAGATTATGAACTGGCAGATTGAAAGATCACACTTGGGGATCAGTAAAGCTTTCCATATGAAAAGGGTATTAAGAATTGCTAGCAAATATGACACCTATCTACAAGAAGGGCCAGAAGAAGGATCCAGGGAACTACCGGCCTGTCAGCCTGACTTTGGTGCCAGGGAAGCTCAAGGAGCAGATCATCTTGAGTGCCATTGCGTGGCACTGACAGGGCAGCCAGCTGATCAGGCCCAGTCAGCATGGGTTTATGAAAGGCAGGTCCTGCTTGACTAACCTGATCTTCTATGATAAGGTGACACACTCAGTGGATTAGGGGAAGGCTGTGGATGTGGTCTACCTAGACTTCAGTAAGGCTTTCGACACTGTTTCCCACAGCATTCTCCTGGAGAAGCTGGCAGCTCATGGGTTGGATGGGTGCATGCTTTGATGGGTTAAAAACTGGCTGGGTGGCTGGGCCCAAAGAGTCATGGTGAGTGGAGTGAAATCCAGTTGAAGGCCAGTCACTGGTGGTGTCCCCCAGGGCCCAGTACTGGGGCCAGTTCTCTTCAATATCTTTATCAATGGTCTGGACGATGGGATCAAGTGCGTCCTAAGTAAGTTTGCAGATGATACCAAGTTGGGTGGGAGTGTTGATCTGCTTGAGGGTAGGAGGGCTCTACAGATGGATCTGGATAGGCTGGACCGATGGGCTGAGGCAAATGGTATGAGGTTCAACGAAGCTAAGTGCTGGGTCCTGCACTTGGGGCACAACAACCCCATGCAACGCTACAGGCTGGGGGAAGAGTGGCTGGAAAGCTGCCTGGTGGAAACGGACCTGGGGGTACTGGTCGATAGCCAGCTGAATATGAGCCAGTAGTGTGCTAAGGTGGCCAAGATACCAACAGTATCCTGGCTTGTATCAGCAATAGTGTGGCCAGCAGGACTAGGGAAGTGATTGTCCCCCTGTACTCTGCTCTGGTGAGGCCGCACCTCAAATATTGTGTTCAGTTTTGGGCCACTCGCTACAAGAAGGACATCGAGGTGCTGGAGCGTGTCCAAAGAAGGGCAACGAAGCTGGTGAAGGGTCTGGAGAACAAGTCTGGATGATCTTGGAGGTCTTTTCCAGACTAAATGATTCTATGATTCTAAAAAAGATGGGGAAAAATGCTTTCTAAGAACTGGGCTGCCAGAAAATGCTGGAACTGTATAAAAAGCTTTTCATATATAAGGCTACTACACATCTCTTTACTTTCTGATAGGTCCCACAAAGAAAACCTGTTTGGATAGTGATCCCAGCACTGATTCATATTTTTGTACACCCAAAAGCCCCATCCAACCTGGCCTTGAACACTTCCAGGGATGGGGCATCCACAACTTCTCTGGGCAGCCTGTTCCAGTGCCTCACCACCCTCATAGTAAAGAATTTCTTCCTAATATCTAATCTAAATCTACCTTCTTTTGGTTTAAAGCCATTGCCCCTTGTCCTATCACTACACTCCCTGACAAAGGGAGTGTTTGTTTTAGAAACAAAACATCCTATCTGACCAATATAGAAATAGTTAAATCTTCAGTAACTTTTCTGTTAGGCAATAAAATTCCAGCACTTTTTTCTTCTTCATTTAGAGATGTTTCAAAAGAACAATTTATTCCCATTCAGGGTTAGTGGAAGCACTGCATTGCCATTTGATTTACAGTTTTCCTACAGTCCATTTAAGTGCAACCGTCTTTGCCCACACATTGAAGTTTAAAAATGAACAAACTTTTAATATGAATATTAAAGACCCTGCCCTCCCATAGAATGACACTTTAAATGAATTATTTGGCTTTCCTTTCCTCCTCCAGCATTTTTGTTTTATTTTTTGTTGCGCCTCATTAAAAAAAAAAGGAAAGTTATAAGAATACCTCACCAATCTCAATGCGGTGTCAATATTTAATTGATAAAAAATTTCTGGAAAGCTTTTACAAAAACTTTCTCTAAATTGGAATAAACCATATTTTGTTTACTTGTAAATGAAACTGAGAATACTGCATGGCAATTTCAACTGTGCAAGGATTTATATCAGTTTTTTTTCTTAATTTTTCAAATTTCATGATCCATTTACAGAACTCATGTGATGGCTGTGCATTTTTACTTACTCTGGTGTTCTGACATGCAAAGGCACATTTATTTATTTATTTATTTATTTTCAAGCAGACAAGGAACAGCTCTAATGTTTCCATATTCTTTTTATTTAAAGAACATAGACCTTACACAAGTGTTTGGTTAGGTTAAAGGCCTTTTACTTTCTTGTCATTGATGATGTTTAACTACAGGCAGATTAAAGGAGATATTTACTTATTTCCTACACTTAGTTAGGGTGGATATGGGGCTTTTGAACTATCACCTACCCAGGCTGCAAAAGGCTCCTGTGGAGAAACATTTTAAGCAAGACTCATTTTGTAACACAGCCAAAATTCCTCAAGATACTTTACAGAAGATCAGCCCTATGTGATATTTCCTCCATGTTTTCCATGACTGATTACAAAAGGCCATAGCATGGAAGACGAAGACCTCAGTCTCATTCCCTCTCACTAGGCCTACACCACCCCATATATGCCTCCCTGACACCTGATACACTAAGAACACTAGGCTATTTGTCATTTAATATCATTTTCAGAAGAAAATTTGGTGTGCTAAGTGATTTTTTGTAACAATGTCTTATTTATCTCTGCAAATTTTTAGTGTGCATAGAGGTAGGCAGTTGGTAAAAAATGCTCTAAATAAAATGTTGAGTTAGAAAATGAAAATGTTTCTATTCATATGGGCTGCTGATTTTTATCAGTGGAGTTATATTTTGGCTGTATTTCATATCTGTTCCTTATGGGCTCAGCTCATTTAAATTTTCTTAACACAAACATATTTTTTATGAAAAACATCTGGTTTTCTAATCTAATCCCAAGACTTGGTGGTTGTTCTAAGAGGTAGAAAAAGAGAGTAGAGACTTTGAATTGCCTGTTTTCTACAGGGAACATCTACATACTATTTCTTCAATATTAGTACTATATATTATTATTAGTGCTATAATTAACACAATTTCTAATTTATGCATAAAATTATATGATGAATCACATTATAA
>VXAL01008056.1:14585-38148 GCA_013399475.1 Chauna torquata | reverse complement strand
CTTCCTTCTTTAAAAGACTATTAGCTACCTAAGAAAGTCAATAAAATAAAATAAAATAAAATAAAATAAAATAAAAAATTATCAACCAATTTAATAATTTGTCAGAAAAAACACAAGCATTTAAAACATCCAGTTGTCA
The DNA here is from genome assembly GCA_013399475.1 of Chauna torquata. Classification (NCBI taxonomy): domain Eukaryota; kingdom Metazoa; phylum Chordata; class Aves; order Anseriformes; family Anhimidae; genus Chauna; species Chauna torquata. The sequence goes on along the minus strand of VXAL01008056.1, from coordinate 38,009 downwards.
AAAATCCCCAAAGACATGTATACTGCTTGTTGATGTTTACATGGTTTTAGAAGTTATTTGCAATGCATGAACACAGTTCATCTATTGTGTTAAAAACAGACCACGACCAGGCTTTCACAGTTCTCAGGGATGACAACTTCTGTTGGACTGAGTTTGTATGAGAGCTCCTAAAACCTCCACATGGGAACAGGCCATTGACAACTTCACTTTCCAGTGTGTAAAAGCAGGGATGGAGGCAAGGACCAGTGCCGAGGGCTCCAGTGCCTTCCTCACCAGGAGCCCACCCCTGGAAAGCTGTGGCTCCTTGTGTGATGAAGGTGAGTTGAGTTCGCTGAAAGGCCAAGGGCCCTGGGACCCATTTGAGCACATGAGTAGTGAGTTTACAAGAGAAATTTTACTGTAAGAAGCCTGGCAAGCTGCACACTCCACTGTTTAGGTTAAAGGTCTTTAGCTCTCAGTTTCATGAACTTAAATACCTAAATCCCATTTAAGTGCTTTTTTGGATTTGAGTCTTAATCCAAGAAGGGTATATCTTTCTGGCAAATTTTTCGTCAATTAAAAAGTCCTCTTGAAAAAAAAAAAGAAAAAAAAACTAGAGAAAACATATGCAGAAACTGCCTTTGAGGCATCACTGAAAAAGCATAATATTTTCTCCCAGTGCAAGAAGTTCTGGCAAAAGCTTTCTTGGACCGTTGTTTCAACATTGCTCTTCTCTGGGGATCATCTTTTAAACATTAATTTCACATTGCAATTCCACAGCCACTAAACCAGAGTGGATGCAGTAGGACTCTGTTCAGCCAAATCTACTGCCTTGGCTGGCTGAATGTATGGCTGCAGGAACAATGCTGCCTGAGACAGATGGCCACCAATAAATGGCAGGGTTGGACCATGGCAGTCCCAATTTAGATCAGCATATGCTATCATGTTGCCCCAAATTTTAGTTTTTATTATGCCAGATGTATGTCTTATGAGAATTACATCAGTTACAATGAAGTGTAAGCGGCTCTATATTGCTTTTTTTCTGTTTTTAAATATGCTAAGGCTGAAAATCAAAACTAGTGAATCTTAGAATATGTTAGCATATTCATTATCACTTGCAAGATAGTTAAAAATAACCCCCAACTCGGCAACTATATTTCTAGTCATAGATACAAGTTCTGATGAAATAAATGTAAAAACAGCATTATAGCAGCACTTGAAATAATATTGAATTAATTAATTAATTTATCATTTGGTAGAACAAACCAAACTGTGATTAGATACAGCTAGGTAGAGAACAGGGAAGAAAAGAGTTTCATTTTGTTTTCTTTATGACTATATCTGGCCCTTTCCTGCTCAGATACAGTTTATGTTTACACTTTGGGCTGTGTTTGCTTCACATCTTTCATCAGCAAGTCTGATTGCCTATACTGTCTGACCTTTGACACCGTATATTTGAACTTTTTTTTCTTTTTTCCTCTTCTATTCTCTACTATAGAGAATACTATAATACTCTACTATAAGAAAGTGTGAGGATACTTTACCTACATTGGGAGTGGAATATTTACATTTACTGATGAAAGAATGCTTACTTATGAAGTTGAAAAGCTGCAGCAGATTCAAAGCTCAGACATTGACCCATTGATTTCAGCTAAAGGTTGACAAGCTCTGGCTTGCCTCACAGGCTTGCTGCTTTCATCAAAAGCAATAGGCAATGGAGAGTAGATGTTAAACACACTCCTACAGGATCCAATACAACTGCTTTTCTTATCTGGGCAATCATAAGCAGCACGTTATCTGGAGTATATGTCAGTTAGAGGACCTTAACAGGAGAGAGACAAATCCTGGACATCTTCACTAAACCTGATCCTCTCTTAACTTTCCAGCTAAATCCTTAAGGTGTTGATCTGAAAAAGAATTTCAAGCCTTTCACAGACACTAAATTTTTAACTTCTCAAATGTGTGCAAGAAATAATGTTGCTGCTTATAGAAACATTTTTTCTGCTCAATAAAAGAGACTGGCGTTAAAGCCCCAGTTTGGTGAAAACTATGGACATACTGACATTGGTAAGGTCCCTACCTGATGTTGGTCCTCTTTGTTATAAGTCAAACCTGCCCACTTTCAAACTTCTATATAACTGAGTCTTAGATCCAAACTTTTTGTCATACTGATCAGAAGTGGCAAATTTGGACAACCTGTAAAATTTGAGATATTCTTTCAAGGTTCCCTAGAATGTATCCACAAGTATATATTAGAAGGTGCCAGTTCTCCATCTGAGATATTAGCAAGATTTGAAAGTACAGTCATTTACTTAAAACAAAACAAAACAAACTTAAAAAACAATTTTATGCAATTTGATGTGGATTTCACTGTGACATGGCATCCTCCTGCCAGATGATTCTGCTTGCCCTCTACTTTGAATATGTCTGTGTGTGCATATAGAAATGACTAAAAGCTATGCTAAAATACTTGGAGAATGAATTAACATTGATGTCAGCTGCCCTAATTAATGTAAAAGCCAGATACGGTCCTCAGAGGGGTGGTCTTCTTTGCATAACACTTATGTTCAAGTTAGAGACAGAACTAGAACAGAAATCTTAGTGTAATCAGGCTTAAACAGATGGCATTTAGAATGGGAGGGGAAAAAAGATGTTATGTGCTCTGGCATATAAATGAGAGCAGTTTAAGACAGCGATGGATCAGAGATGCTGATCCAATTCCTTATGAGGGAAGCTCCATGTTGGCATAGCCCCATGATTTTAGTGAGGCTCTGTGAAGATGCATGTGTCAGTCTGTGTATCTTAGACTTTAAAATAAAAGGAGGGCATGACTAAAGGTGAATCCTGCCTGGATATGAACAATTTGAATTTGAAAAGAGGAAAAACATTTAAGTTCTCCATAGGGGTGAGCATCAGTAAAGCTTTCAGACTCTTGACAGCTGCAGGGAATCTTTGAATGTTTAAGGAAGTTGAAAATACTTACAGAAACCCTGAATAATCAGGAAAGCAACTTTAATGAGGCTAACCTTAGGGAACACGGGGTTTGTTTTTTTTTTTTCCCCTACTGAGTGGGTATTCTGCTTTAGGAGGATAATTGTGATTACTAAGGTAATTTGTTGAGAAGATTTTTACCATCTTTTTTCCTTCGTCTATAACTAGAGGTGAGTTAAAATAGAAAATGGTCATAAATGGCCACCAAATTTTGCTCCTGCCTCCATTATTCAAAGCCAGATGGGAAGTTGGCTGCACTAGTTAGAAAGAATTGTTAAAAATTTTCTGAAATGTCACAACTGCTTCAGGCAAATGGAAGGATGATAAGGCAAATGACTCAAATAAAGTGCAACACCGAGATAAATATGAATCTCCGTAAAGTGGACTATACAGTGCTAAAAAGCTGGTTTTATAATGGTTAAGCTTTTTTTTTTTTTTTTTTTTTTTTTTTTTTTATGGAGGTCAGCATGTTTTAAAGATCTGTATGGAAAAGTATGTTTTCAGAAAGGAAGAAGGTCACTGTGCTCACATTTTAGTCAGAATAGAAGAAATGTGTGAAGTGTTTGGTGATAAACTGCCAACAGTAGCTGCAATGCCACTGCTGTGTAATGACAACGCAGGTAAAAGCGGCAAGTGAGATAGTGTAAGTTTCTTACATTGAAAAGTAAGGTGAAGTGAACGATCTTTTTTACTGCTGGAAGATCTCAGGGCTACATCTATCCCATGTAACACCAGGCAGATAACTGAGAAGCTGAGTTATGACAGTGGGCAAAGGTGGCTCCTTCTTTTGTCAGTACAAAGGGGTAGTTCCAAAGACCCTACATAGGATGAATCACTTTTTTTTCTCTCATTACTGAGGCTTGAAAGAGCAAAAGAGTTTGGAATTTGGATCTTCAGCCTAACAGTACGTGGATTGTAGCAAGCTAAGTGCCTTGGCCAGGAGTGGCCACAAAAACACTCAGAACTGTCCAGTCAAGCAGCTGGCACAGCAAGATTCTAGGAAAGTACAATGACTATCATTAAAGAACAAGTTCCTGCCTTGATTGGATATGTTGCTCTTGCAAATCTACCATTCCCATATTTCAGCATACAACACACTGCTATGAAGTAATAAATACAGCAGAGTACAATTCCCCCCTCCAGCGAACTAGAACTGACAGAAGACCTGATTCAAAGCCAGTGAATGTTGTTCTACTGAATTCAGTGGACATTAGATCATACACATAAAATCAATTCTAAGGTCTAATAACCAGCAATGGGGTACAGCAAAGACATGATGGATGTTATCCACACATAAGCATGAACAGGAACTCTTCTCCCCCAGAATCCAACTTGTTTACATGATCAGTATTAGATACCAGGCTTTGCTCATGTTCTATTTTAATGTTACCCAGCCCTAAAATCATGACTGACACTTTTCTGCAAGAGAGATGTTAGGTCTGATATCTCAGCCACCTTCAAATCCGGGTAATTACCTTCTGCCCCTGCAGTTTAAATAAGTTCCACCATTTATCTTCATTACCTGCCCTAAAATTGCTGTTCCAATTTGCTGTGCTCTACTGCAATAACTGCTGCATTTCACTGCAGAAGTGGTTGCTTTTAAGTGGTAGGTGAGCTGATTTTAGAAAGATAGATAGTTCGTATAAAATATTTTGGAATCCTTTGAAATGAGCAGTGCTCAGAATTATTTTTGGTTTTTATAGTCCTTGTGAATATGCCAGGATAGTCACATTAAATATGCTATTTGGCAGGTTTTATTTTTAAAAATTACCATATGGTATATGTTCATCACCCAAGTTATCTCATAGAACAATTCCATATCGGAGTTTGATGCTAATTTTATTTGGGGCTGTACTGAGATCATCATGCCAGGTTAATTAAAGCACTACAAAGAATTCTGCACAATGAACTAATGCTAAAACAGAAGGAAGTGTCACTTTTCAGTGAATAAAATAGGGATACTAGAAGGTAATTATCTGCTGTTCATAGCAGAAAGAAATTAAGAACATTGCAGAGTTCTGGGGAAAAAAAAAAAAAGAAAGAAAGAAAGAAAGAAAGAAAAAAAAAAAGGCTATCCAGGCCTTATAACAAAGACTAACTACTTGGATAAATTTATTCCTAAAATGGCAGCACTGAATGTAGTATTTGGAACATTGTCATATAACATGTCGTAAGGAACACTGTACGTGAGTCAGTAGGGATGGAGGTGTATTTCAGTCTGGGCGTACCATTCTTTACTTCATGAGCCTTGCCACTGATAACTTGAAATGTAGAGTGCTTTCTCCTTTGCAGGTGTGACACAATCAATTCAAATAATAACACATTTAGAAGAACATGAAACCTATCTTTACTTTAAATGTGTTTCTGCCAACATTCCTGGACAAAAGTCCTTTCCACAGTCCTAGATTTGGCTTTATTGTATTCAGTGGGCTTAATTAATCACTAGAGTGATTCAGTTTCATACCTGTGTAATTCCATAAATTTGAATGCACAGAGATCCACAGTAGTTGCAGTTATGCAGTGGTGAATCAAATGTCATGCCAGAAGACCATCAACACTACAGGAGAACAGGAAATGTTTTTTTCTGTCCCCTCATATTTTTCCTAAAGTTAAATATATTTTGCCCTGAATCAGAAAGAAACATAATATCTTAAAAATCTTCAAAGCAAAAAATATTCTGTACAGGCAGTATAACTTACCTTCACTATGATATTTCATGCTGCTCATGGAAGAAACAATATTCCCTGCAGGAGAAGATGAAACTCAGTGTATACCAGCTACTGCTATAGCATCCCCTATACCGGAGAGGCTAATGACTCATCTTGGGAGGAAATTCATTGGTTCATGTAGCACCCATTTCCTCTTCCCCTCCAATATACAATCTTGATGATTTCAACCAGAGTTCATTGACTCGCATCATACAATACTCTGCATTATAAAGTAAAGTATGTCCCCCCTATGATGTATTTCATGGGCTGTGCAATCCTCTGTCTTTTATACCATATCAAAAGATTCAAGGTGTGGTGGCTTCACACTGATGGCTAGCTCAGCTCCACCACACTGCTCTCTCACACCCCCTCCTCCAAAGAACAGGGGAAGAAAATAAGATGAAAAAAGCCTCATGGGTTGAGGTAAGGACAGGGAGATCACTCACCAATTATTGTGACAGGCAAAACTGGCTCTCCGTAGGGAGATAAATGTAATATTGCCTATTACTAACAACAGACTAGAGAAGTGAGAAAATTAAGCAAACAAAAACCACCTGCCTCCCATCCACTCTCTTCTATCTCCTCCCTCTGAATGGTGCAGGGGAACAGGAAGTGGGGATTGTGGTCAGTCCATAACATCTCGTCATCAGCCACTCCTTTGTGGTGACTCTGTGCCCTTGCCTCAGTGTGGGGTCACTCTCACGGGATGCCATCCTTCCCAAGCTGATCCCGCATGGGCTTCCCACAGGCTACAGCTCTTCAAGAACTGCTCCAGTATGGGTCCATACTACCGGGTCCTTCCTTCAGGAGTGGACTGCTTTGGCACGGGTCCCCCACAGGTGGCAGCTCCCACCAGACCTCCTAATCCTATGTGGGCTCCTCTCTACAGGCTGCAGCTCTGGTCTGGAGTCTGCTCCTCTGGGGTCCCTCCATGGGCTGCAGCCTTCTTCAGGCCAGATCCACCTGCTCCACCATGGGCTCATCCACGGGCTGCAGTGTGGAGATCTGCTCCGTGGGGTACCCCATGGGCTGCAGGGGGACAGCCTGCTCCACCATGGTCCTCTCCACAGGCCACAGGGTAACTTCTGCTCCAGCACCTGGAGCAACTCCTCCCCCTTCTTCTTCACTGACCTTGGTGTCTGCAGGACTGTTTCTTTCTAGATTTTCTCGCTCCTGTCTTCCAGCTGCTGTTGCATAGCAGTTTTTTCCTTTCTTAAATCTGCTCTCCCTGAGGCACAAACAACATCGCTCGGTGGCTCAGCTCTGGCCAGCACGGGTCCCTTTTGGAGCCAGCTGGAACTGGCTCTTATCTGACATGGGGCAGCTTCTGGACTCTTCTCACAGAAGCCACCCCTGCCATCCCCTGACTACCAAAACCTTGCCGCATTAGCCCAGTCATAAGGCACAAAGAGGAACAGTGCTATCAGACGATCCCATGCAGCAAGCCAAGCCTGTTAACAGCCCCTGATCACACCTGAATGTCTTGTGAGAAACCAAGGCTAGGACCACAAACATCAGGAAAACATGGATTAAAATTTTCTGGATAGCAACTTGATGCCCCCTTGTCCCATAATATGACAGAAAGGACATCATCAACAGTGAAAACAACTTCATCCTTATGTTTTGAAAAAAACAAAGCCCACTACTACGTACTTGTTTATCTTGATTTGCAGGCAGCTGTAGAGATCCAGCTAAAAAGTGTTCAGTCTAAAATGGCAATATGAAGCCACACATACAGCAGAAAGGATATTTTCTTTTTGTCTAAACACTAGATCCTTTATGACATGCTGTGACTGAAAACAAAATATATTGCAAGGCAGTGATATTTTGAAGTATTCCCTCTCAAAACCTATTTCAGTTCCTGTGATTGGAATGGGTATCTCTTGCTTTCCTTATCAGTGCAATACGATCTTGCTAAAAGCATGTCGGGGGCACAAAAACTTGCAGAAAACCCAGATGAGTTGTAGCCAACTGAGAATTTTAATATCTTCCTACATTTTTAAAGGTAACCAAGATATTTTATCTTAATTAAAGACAGCTAGTCCTTTTTGAAAGCTAAACCTGACCTTTTCAGTAATATAAAACAATCACCTTTAAGGTGTACAATGTGCATTCTTGGCCTTAAAAGATTAGTATAATTGTACTCAACTTTGCTTTCTCAAGAGCAAGGACAGCATTTTCCATTTAATTTAACATTTTCCTCTCCTATTAAATAAAAGTCTAAATGTAAAAAAAAAAAAAAACAACATAAAAAATGCAAATATTTCCTGGGAAGTTTTCTTACTTTGCACTAAGACCTAGTCATGTCAAGCCTCCAGACTTCATTCCACTTTTTAACTGGTCATTCTAGATCCTCTTGAAATTACATCTAGGTATTCACATTGTAATAGCATTCCCATGAAAAATTTGCCAACCAGAGAGAAAGAATAGCTCTGGTTAACAGTTTCTGCAGCAATTTGGACCTATGTGTGCTGCGAACTTGACACTTACTGTAGCACAGCCATGCTAGACCCTATGTCAGATGACATGTTTTTGGGCCTATATTGATAGTCTATGTATTATAGAATCATAGACTATCCCAAGTTGGAAGGGACCCACAAGGGTCATTGAGTCCAACTCCTGGCTCCACACAGGACCACCCAAAAATCAGACCATGTGTCTGAGAATGTTGTCCAAATGCTTCTTGAACTCCGGCAGGCTCGGTGCCGTGACCACTGCCCTGGGCAGCCTGTGCCAGTGCCCGACCACCCTCTCAGTGAAGAACCTTTTCCTAACACCCAGCCTGAACCTCCCCTGTCACAGCTCCATGCCGTTCCCTCGGGTCCTGTCACTGTCACCAGAGAGAAGAGATCAGCGCCTGCCCCTCCGCTCCCCTCGTGAGGAAGCTGCAGGCCACCATGAGGCCTCCCCTCAGTCTCCTCTAAGACAAACTGGTCTCTGAGGTGGCTGAGGGCAGACAAGCTTGCCATGATGACATCAGTGCCAAAAACTGATGGCTTTATGGAGGGAGCTTCCTCTAGTGTGTCATTAGTACATTTCAAAAGCACAGTATCTTATTTCACTCAAGGACACTTCTAATAGTTGCTAAATCTGCATTGTGGTGTTTAGTATGGAGTACTTCACATGCCCTGTTGACATAAATTCTGTGTGACTCGGAATAGTCATGTACACATCCCTTAGTTTTGTGGGCTGTCCTAAAAAATGACAGAATGCGATGTAATGTGAATATTTGAATATACACGTTATTCTTCATACTCAGATTCACTTTCTTTCATGTGGCAGGTATCCAGTCACTGTTTTGTTCACAGCTTCTCAGACAGTAAAGGAGAAGAAGGATCAAAATCATATTTTTTTCTAACTTCCAAAGATTTCTAAGCTGTTAAAAAACATATATTATCTATTGTTTTCATGATTGCTTGTTCCACTACCAAGATCACTGCAGAAACTATGGATAAGAATTGAGGGCTGTATAAGTATTATAAGCTTGCTTGGTCAGAAAACGAGGCATGAATGAACACAGTGACATAACTTACTGAATACATCTTCTGTGTCTTGGGAACAGGCTGACATTCAAGCCTGCCACTTAGCTAGGACAAGGATTTTTAATTGAGATTCTGTCTACAGAATTTTCTTGCTCAAAAAAAACCCTTTCCTTGAAAAAGTGAGTGCTGAGTGTCACTGGTCTTCACCGATAATTCCTGAATACTACAAACCCTGTTTAACAACAGACTTCTCCATTCTCAGAAATTCAGCTATCCTCCAACTCCATGTTTCTCAAATGCATTTTGCAACGGATGTATATGTGATCTTTATTAATGCAGATAACAAGATTGATGGCTAAAGTTTCACACTGAGGACAGAAGAATATAGTTTTTGTAGCACCTGTGCATAGAGCCATCAGAAGCTACGATTAATTTATTTGAGAACTGCTTATTTTAGAACAAAGTTACAAAACATGAGGACAAATTCCAGCTCTAAAACAATGGCAAAGATTCACCCTCAGTGTTGACAAAACAGAAAACAAGGTCTCATTTCCTTAGTGAGTTCAAGCCCAGCTGGTGGATATTGAAGCAAGAGAATCTCTTCTTACAAGCCAGATATTGTTTTGATGTTTTGGTATCTCCCTATCTTTTATACACACACCAGCAGAAGTTCCGAGTTTTCTCTTAGCATCAGTAAGCATGCCAAAGCTCCTGGTTAGACTGCAGCTAGTTTCTGTTTCTTTGGAAAACCCTACTTCAAATAAGTTAATTTGGATAACATTCATCAGCTAGTTTCAGGCACAAAAAAAAAAAAAAAAAATTAAGAAGACCTTTTATATTTCATTATGAAATGTAGATACTTTTTATTTCAAAGCAGTTAAGCTTTTTGAACAGGCCAGCTAATTTTTTTATCCTCAAGGAGTAAAAACTACCAAAAGTAAATGAAAATAATATTTTAAATAAATTGTATTTGATCAGAAATTGAGACAAATAATTTGAACTCTAAATGAATGATTTTTCTATTTTGATCCATTGTTGAAAACACTAAATTCAGGTACATATACACATGTCTGTGTGCATCATCAATTTTTCCATATATTTGTGTCTATATGTATTGATGAGAGTCTGTGCTTTTGCCAAGACTATGTACATAACTGAGGCTATATTTGTAGGGAACTGTAATAATCTTTATTAGACTAGCTGATACAGCTTGTACGAAATGAATGAGCTTGCAGGCTTACAAGCCTTCCTCCAGATCTGAACAGAAGCAGCAAACCTCAGGCTAAATACTCGCTGCAGACAATTGCTCTGAGTTTAGCTTGATTATGCAAAACAGTTAGACAGTTTGAGAAAAAATGTGATTGGCATGGGAAGAGCAGAAGGGCAGGTTAGCAAAAGGAGAGCAAATAGGGTTGCTTACCCCCATGGGACAAGCAGAAACTGAGAGAAGGGGTAATTATCAGCTTGAACTGAGAGGTACGAGTGCCACTTTTTGCCTCTTTTAGATAATGAGAGAATTAAATATCTTTTACTTTTGTGATAGCTGAAAGAAGGGAAGGCACTGCTAATGGCATGAGCCAGCACAGAAAAGCCTAGCATGGAGCTGGGGAATAGGTTGATGCATAGTCTGAGGAACAGGCTTCTTTGTGAAGAAGTGCCTGGTAATCTGTTCCATTTTCTTTCCTCTCGAGACCTGAAGCTCTGCTCCTCAATTGTGCCAAGCACTACCTGCAGGCAGCACACTGAGCTGGGTGGGATTTCATGCTATAAGGACTTTAGTGGGAGCACTGGATTATATAGGTTGATTCAGCAGGCTGGTTTGCTTTTGTCCTGGACCAATTTATGGATCCTGTTCTCAGCATTTCCCCCTCCTTCCTCATACAGTGGTATCACATCACCGTGGGTACAGAACACATGCTTTGGAAAGCACCACTACCAGATGGGAAGGGGCAGAGGCTGAGCTCTGCTGACCTGCATGGCCACCAAGCCCTGGTAGTGTGACACCACACACAGACCTGGCAGGAGCCAGAAGACATTCAAGGAGGGAGAGAAGCTCTGATAGAGTTCTCCACCATAACATGCCTTTCTTTGAGACAGTATGCTTGCCAGGAAGACATGCCTGGGAATAAAGACAACCTGATTCATATGGTTAGAGACAAGAATGAGCCGACCACTGTGACCAGGAGGTTTAGTTACAAGAACACACAGTAAAGTGCATAGTCACCCGTTTCACTGACTTAATTTCTCACCCCAAAAGAAACTAGTCCACGAGACTGAATACCAGCTGCATTTTTGGACCAAGAGGCTCCAACATATATACAGGAATGACAATTTTAATGAAGAAACATTCAATTGCAAATTTCTTAGTACTTGTATAGATTCCACTTGTAGGACGTTTATATTAAATAAAAAGAATGGTCTTTTATTTCACTGGAAGCAATGCATGAGCACTCTGGGATACTTCAGTGTTAAAATCCAGAAGATTTTCACTCTCCTTTGAAGGGCATGGTGTAAACATGTTCAATGGATTCATTATTTACAGTGCTGCATCAAGCAGCAGATATATTTGCTCCGGAAAATGTAGTCACCAGGAATTCACTCACTCTCAGTAGTGTAAAAAACAGTAGGAAAAGAATGAAATGAGAAAAATGTCTCGCCACATAACACTGAATGGAAGAACATTTTAGATGTCATTTTCAACCTCTACCCCAAGGAAAATATTTGCTTCCATCAGGCCTAGGTTTAAATATTTCATGCTAAACTATTACGAAGTTTAAAATCTGATAAGGAAATGTGTTGTGCTACAGAAAAATAACTTTTTTTTTTTTTTTTTTTTCAGGTCTGGGCACAGAAAGGAAAAGTGCTCACAGCAATGCTCACATTTTAGATGCTACATTTTCAATTCTGATTGTTTGGAGAGTGATTCTAGGTGTCCAAGTCTCTCTACACAATCAGATACAAGAATTATTCACCTAAATACTTGGATCCAGCAATGCCAACATGCTAGGCAAAGAGCCTAAAAATGTCCACAGCCATACCCTACAACTCATGAGGCTGATATAGTAAAGCACAGTAAAGGATGCTATGACTAGAGGAATATGAACAACTAGGATAATTGACAATCATAAATAACCACAGTCATAATGATTCTTATTGTTCCTCTATGGTTATCACAGACAAGAAGGTGTAGGAGTGTCAGAGCAGGAGGAGAATATAACATCAATCAAGTGACTGACAGCAGATATGAGACTATATGTATATACATACTATACGTGCATATACATACACACACACACATATTCACCCATGTATATATATATCTGTAGGGAAAACTCCATGAAATTTTGTTTTGTGGTGAATGTGACCTCCAAAACACAACTTGATTTACAGTCCCTCCACTCAGTCACCACACTGATACAAGAACGATGAGAATGAAATGCTTGATTCAGAAAAAAAGCTTTTAACTGTAAACCTAGGCCCCTCCCTGTTTTAGGCATATTCTTATTTTGAGGCCTGCAGAAAGTGGTATTTTCAGCATGCATGTTTTAATCCTAAATCAGGATTTAAAACAAAACAAAACAAAACAAACCTTGCACTTCCTTCATTTTTTAACAGCCTTCTTTAACATAACAGTTTCCTATCTATGACTTTTTCCTTGAGAAGACAAACTTTGCCCAGTAGTCACACATGCATTTTAAAACACACTAGGATAACAGATGCATTTTTTCATAAAGACTTCTGCTTATGCTATGTAGCAACGTTCATTTTCTTTAGGTTGCTTTTCTTATTCATCCCTGTACTCCACCTGCTCATCTGTAAAGTTCTGTGTCTTTTGTTTTTCTTTTCTAGACTCAGATTTTCATCATTGAAACAGAGATTTGTTTTATGCCTCAATTTAGTTTAGCATTTCAGTAAATTTCTTCTGACAATGTTCATACTGTATTAGTGTGTGTACCGATGATAACAGTTGCATCGATTACTTTACTGACAAGTAATATAAAAAGGAAGGAAACTAACTGCAATACTTTCTCAAGGAATGAGAAATTTTTCTGTATTATAAATATAAAGGGAAAGGTGGAATGAAATAAGCTGCAGCAATAAAGAGGAAAATTAATTCCAAGCTTTTACAGATGGCTGCAGCTGTATTACTTAATATGCATGTCAGCTGTAGGAGAATGTTTGAAAAACGAGATTCAGCTTGACAGTAAGAAATCACAAAGCTTTCCAAATGGACCAAATTCAGCACTGGAGTAAAACACTGAAGTCAGTGGGGTTACAAAAACAGTAAATTTTGCATGTTATGTTTTGAGTCTTTTAATACTTGTCCTGAAACAAAATGGAAGGGGGGATACTTGCTCTCTACCATGCTGCTATTACAGAGAGGTTAACAATGACATACTAACATGAATGCTAGAGCAAGCTAAAGCGATTTCCTTTCATTTTTGTGTATTGCCCTAGATATAAAAGTATCACGTGACCTTTCAATAAGAAGAAGTTCTCACACTTGAATTGGTACACTTGGATAGCTATACTTTCTGCAGTCCTTGTTTATTTCCATCTATAGGGAATGCAATGATTTCTGGTATAAGACTAAGTATAAATTTAAAAGTAAAAGGACAATCTTTATTAGAATAGACATCAGAGTTAAAGAGTTGACTTCACCAAAAAGCCCACTGCTGTGCTCTGAGGGGTAAAGACAGAAATAAATGAGACCCCTGTGCATTACCATTCTGTAAGGAGAATGCAGGTAGTGTAAAAAAACATCTGTGAGCTGTAGTGATAATTTATCTCCAGTTTTATAATAATTACGATATTTCTGACAATATATTCTTTAGTACTTGATATGGCATAAAATATTTCTGATTTTCTTTACCAACAAAGAAGCGTACACATATTCTAGTGGCATAATGAGTGAATACACTTTCCTGACATGAGAAAACAGATTGTTATTATGTTTCACATTGATCTTTTACTTATTCAGATTAATATGCAAGAATCTAAAAAGCAGAGGACTATTCAAAAATTAATGACAAAATTACAAGGGAGTTTGGAATGTTTGACCTTACAAAGGAAGAGGGAAGACGCAGAAAAGGGCTAGCAGGATTCTCCTAAAACAATGGTAATATTTTGAGAAGCTTTTAGACATAGACTTTGAAGTCCAGTTTTCTGAGAAGACTTTCATTAACTCCAAAAAGACACTTTATTGAGCCTACGTTTCACGAGTTGCATCTATGGCAAGACAACTGTTCTCTGCAGAACAGAGAATCTCTGCAATGAGATTCTCCAAACCCAGGGCACTACTGGATGATCTAGGATAACCTCTGCCAGCTTTCTGGCAGACCAAAAGAGACTGCAGGAGGCTTACTGACCATGCAGGTCTCATCTTAAAATTGCAGTCATGAGGAAGCCATATCCTGATGGAGTAAGGAATTAACAGAGCTGGCATTTCATGTGGTACGTATACCTCAAGCCTGCAAGAATTTTATTTGATTTTTCGTCGGCTTTGGTGGGACAATTCATATATTTAAGTTAAATATGTGGCATATTTTTGGAGGATTGGAAGCTAAAAGGAAATTGATTAGAAAAAAGAGAATTGATTAGAAGTGGGAGTACCTGAAGTGCAGAACTTCAGAGCGGTCTCCTGCCAAACGTGATTGCTCTGGAGGGTGCCTCTTGCTTTAGGGCACACCAACACAGCTGGCCTCCTCTTGTTCAACCCAGAAGGTTGTCCCCATAACTGCTGGTAAAGTGCAAATGCTTTGGTGCTTCTTGGACAGTCATTGATCTTAAGACAAACACACACACAGAGCTCTGTCAGTCCTATGTCAGATCCAGCACTTCCACATTTGTCTCAGTAAATGCATAAAGGGCCCGTGGCAAGGAGGAGGCTACCCAGGCTGAGCACAGCTTCACTTCGACTGGGTCAGCTCTTCCCTGTGTTTTACTATTAGGATAGCAATGCTATCATATGAAGCTTTTTGTTCACTTTTAGAGAATTTCTAACATTTATTTTAACATTTTCCAACACTCTTAGAGTTCTGGCATCATACACATACAGGTGCACACATATATACAAACATATGAATAAATATTTATATATAAACACATGTGCATAAATTACCAGGGATGGAAGGGACATATCAATAAAATATGAAGATTTTTATGAGCACATATGCTATTTTTCTCAACTACTATGTTTTTTTTTTAATATGATTAAGTGTCCCATATTGAAAATATAATGTCAGTTTCTCTTTTAACTGCTCCATTTTAAGCATATAAAGAGGCCTGAAACATCAGCTAAACATCCTGATAATACAATTTATCACTTAGAACAGATAACTGAGTATTTCCAGATTATTCTGTAAACATTAGCTGCTCATGAACAAGCATATTAATTTCTCAGACCTGCCAGTGCTACCATCCCAACAGTATTTCAGTAGGATTTTCACATCATGACTACTTAAACAAAGTGGAGAAGGCATTTAAACAAAGTGAGAGAGAAAAAAGCGGAATATTCTGGCAGAAAAATGGGCCTGAAGTCTGTAGCACCACATATAGCAGTCTCTGAAGTTGATCGATATCCACCAGTTTTATCAAAGAATCTAAACTTTTTTCCCACCTGATCACATTCCTAGCAGCACTGGAAATAGACAACTTCTCCTGAAGGACTTCAACAAAAAGTGCAACTTATTTCCTTGGAGGCTCGACTAGAGACCTTCTGCTGTCCTTGCCAACTTGAATTTTGCTGTGATTCTATGACCCTATTATTATTATGGAGTTCAATACTTTGCGCTACAAGATGCCCTCCCTTTCTAAGGTAGAGGTTACACAAATACATCCTTATTGTCTTTAGTTGCTGCAGTTTATGTTTAGTTTATTAAGGGAAACACTGATTCTAAGGAAACGCATGGAAAGCATAACCATGTTGACCTTTCTAACGCTGCTATGCAATGGAATCAGCAAAAAGAGAGAGCAGAGAAGAATAAATAAAGAAGGGACCTTTGCTACTGCTATTTGTTGTTTCTTCCTCTTCACCAGAATAGTGCAGTTCAAAATACTGGGCTGTCAATGCAGGACATGGGTTGATTTTAATAATTAAGCACTGTTGGGTTGCTGACACTATTAGTCAAGGGTCAGCAGACATTTTCATTACAATTGCCATTTTCCAAGACTTCATAACTGTTTCTTTGATTCACGCTGGGCTGAGCCTTAGTGCATGTTATAAGCTTCCTGGCATTTTTGTCTCACCATGATAATCTATTTTTCAAGTTTTCAAACTAGAGCAACTTAAGATTGTTTCAGTCTGTTTCCATTAGGAGTTTGTAAGCTGGGAGGACTGAAGAGAGCGGGGATTTTGAAGCCTCATTTCTTCTCACCCTCTAACAAAAAACACTAAGGCCTTGGGTCCGGGGACTGAGTAGGAGAGAACAGCATAAATCAGTGGAGAACTGTGGGAGCTGTGGAGGCAGTGTTTTTCCAGTCTTTCTTGTAAGAGGTTTTTGGGAAGTGGGTAACTTTTCTTTGAAGGCAGTACCAGTCTCTAAGACACACAAGTGTGAGAAAAGAAAATACCCTCCACAATCTATCCAGCAGATGGACTTCATCTACTTGTTTTGCTATGAGATATTTAGGAAACACTCAGCAGCTTGCTTTTTGTCCTTATTTTGCCTTCCCCGCCAACTTTGTACTGGGTGGACACAACATTTCTGGAGCACTTCCCTGCAGGCTCAAGTCCTGAAGCTACCACATAAGGTTACCTGTTATGAATAGGTAACACCAGCTGCAACATGGTGCTCAGAGAATGTGTGGACCTGCTCCGCTCCCCAAAAGTGCCACGCCAGAAAAGTGGCACTTGAAGTGGAGAGCCAGCCCAGTGAAAGACAGATCTACAAAACACGCTTCTGCAACAAAAATCCCTTAAATATTTAGACCAATGTTCAACTACAGATAGGAATATTAACTTATTATTTTTCCATTGTTCATGTACATTTTATTACTAAAAAGAGCAGAATTATAACTTTATATTATCTATATTTTCTATATACTGGCTAGGAAAAAAAACCTCAGTCATCTGCATATGAATGGAGCATTTATAAAAGAGAAATCACATTATAAATCTTTATTTTAGAACACTTTTTTCTATCAAGAAACAGTTACAATATTTATTGGTATGTATTTGTGCTAAAACAAATTTAAAAAATTGTGTTTGTATTGAAACAGATTTGTGTTAAATGTCCAGAGATAAGTCCCACCAAGAAAAAAAAAAAGTCTTTCCTATTGATTTTCAGTGGTGCTAAAACTCTCGGATCAGCCTTTATTCAAACTTAGGGTGCATCTGTGAACTCTTTGAGCATTACCTGAATTTTGTTTGTGAAGTACTAATAAACATCCAGTAGAAGCTTTCTGCAAACATTTGCTCCCTTCTGTCCCTGTTATATTTCGCAAGCTCTATTAGGGGTTGTATTTTAAGCTAAGCTTGTTTTGGTCAAAGAGGTCAGGAGAAGCAAATAATCATGACTCAGATTAGGGAGATTTAGGTACCCAAACCATTAGTGGACATACACTAGGAAGAGTTTATCTTTATTCTGGCTTATCCAGTTCTTGCCAATCAGAAGTACCAAATCAGAAGAAGCCTATTGATTCAAAGTTGCCAATCTGTTATATGAATGATATGACACATTAGAAAAAATACAGAACATCCCTCTTGTCACTATCAGAGTCCAATAAAAAATAGCTGAAATAGATATTGCTATTCCATAATTGTCCTATTTATTAATAATGTTTTATAATATGTTTAAAATGATGGTTTACTACAGGCTAATCTGGGGAATTTTTGTTCAATGGCAATTGGGGCTCTCTGTTCTTGAATTATATTATGCTGAAGCATATTTTTTTCCCAGAGAGAAATTTGTGCTTATGCTCATTTCAATTCTGGTTACTTGGAAAACCATTCCCACCCATTCCCACTCATTCCCAAAAAAGGTGCAATCTTGACTCCAGACTAAATTGTGAGACAAACTGATGAAAAAATGCACGTCTGTTAATTCCTTAAAAAAAAAAAAAATACTACCTTGAGCAAAGAGCTGATAGCCAAAACAAACAAACAAAAAATAGATCTGCTTCAGATGCATTTCTTTAAAAACATAAATACTAGATCAATTATATTATTTGTTGAATTATGACTACTTTGAAAATGTAAGAGTTCATGAAACATGAATCTACATAGCTAATTTTTTTATGTATTATTTTACTGTACCTCATTTTTCTTCAAGTTCAATCCTATACAGGTAAAATCAAGAAAGGGAACAGCAAAATCAAGTGAACTAAAATTTTTAAAGAAAAGTTTCTTTACTGTATATGAACTGGTAAATATCCTACTAATTTTTCTCACTCTCTATAGAATTTCGTATTTAAGCAAAATGTCATCAAAGCTGTAAATATCTATGTATTACATGTACATAAAAAGAGAGACAGTCAAAAGAGTCAAAACCACAAATGTAAATCCTTTTTTTTTTTTTTGTAAATACCTAGTGAACCCAATTATTAGAACTGAACTGTGCTCATATTTCTTAGTATTCTCTTTGTAATATTAAAAGCAAAATACAGAACAGTTTCCATACTTTTTATGTGATGAAAATTGTTTTGGTTTACTTTGAAAAGGTCAGAAATAAGTGTATACATAAACACTACAGTTTCAAAATACCTATTCAACTTCTGGTTGTAAGTTTTACTGTTTTGCAGTTTCAGCTGTAAAGGCTCTGAAACTGCTCTGAAAAATCTTTTCTGAAAGTAAAGAATATCTCTCTGTGCAGTTATTACAACTACAAAGGAGTAGTGGATGAAAATGAAGTCTGTAACTATATTACCTTCTCTACAATTATAAGTGTGGCAATTAATCTTCTCAAAGCTTGAATCAGCACTCCAGTTTGTGAGTCACACTGAAGTAAGCTGTATTTGGAAAGTTTTACAGATATACACTCTTTGAATAAGTTCACATCAACTGTTGGAAAAAAAAATCTATTAGTGCTCTCTTCCAGAATTTTCTGTATAATTGCCCTGATATGATAAAAATGCATATAGCTTTATCAAGAGTCTGTTAAATAGACAGGTAGATAAATAATAGATCTCGGTTATGTGTGGATGACAATGTTTGAAATGTATTTTAGCATTAGGAAATCCCTGAGTCATGGATTTCCTGAGAAGAACCTGTGTGTAAGAGCTATTCTTAATTCATTGAAACTTGAGGCAGACTGAGCAAAAGTCAGGATAAGCCAGGATACCAGCGTAACACACAGTGCTCAGCCTGGAATATTTAATGTCCCCTTAGCTCTACAGCTTCACAGTTAATAGTTTTCTTGTCCCAAGAGAGGTTTTGATATTTGGGGAAAAAAAAAAAAAAAAAAAGCCTACAAAAAGTACCCAGTTTGAATATGAGATAAAATTCAAGACCTTCAAAAGTTATTAATTAAAAATTCAAAACATAGCATTCAGCAAGTGAATCAAACAAATTTTTGTCTTTAATTTTTCATCTCTAAACATGGTTTTACATTTTTCAACTACATGTTCAATTATATTTCAAAAGGGTAGGTTATTTCAGACAAAGAGTGAAGCTTTTTCTTTCATTGCTCTGGGGCCTTGAGCACACCGACAGGCTCTAATTGCCCTGATCGGCCTGAAACCATCATTATCTGCAATCTTCTGCAACATCGTCCCCCTACCAAGGGCTTTAGCTGCCTGTGCTGGAAGTCAGCTCTGACATGTCACAGCTCTGTGACCTTGGATGGGGCTGCTGTGAAAGAGCTGGGAGAGGTCTTCCCATGTACCCTGCAGTATGGCAGCTGCAAGCTCAGCCTTGCATGCACCTTGATGTAGTGAGGTGTGCGGTACGTGATCTTGCACTGACCTTGAACCTGACCTTGACTCACAGCTGTCAACGTTCACTGATTGAAAAAACATACAGTGAAAAAAAAACAAACAAAAAAATCAAATCCCATCCTGTTCTTCCTGTGTTACTTAGCATTTACCATACGTGACTTTACTTCTGCTGCCTTGGAGGAATTGTGAACCTAACTTGATCAATGTTTCTAAAAATCAGTCCTGTGAAATCTGTGACGGAGACCTTCCCACAGAGAAGTGCAAGTAGTTTAGTCATCGAGTACGTTAAACCCACTCTCTAAAGACCATGCGTTTAGTATCTATTCCTCTCCGACTGTTTTTCTATCTCATGTCTTAATTATTCTAAAGAAAGAATGAACATCTGGGCAAGTGATTAATTACCATTATTAAGAATTATTTTGATGGGCTGCACATTCTAAAGTGTGACATTCATTTGAATTAAATGTACACATTATACCATAACTTTTAATGAGGAGTTATATCTGTGGTACAGTTTGACCATGGAGATATCATCTACTTGTTCCATTCAATAAGCTTTTTTTTCAGGATTTGGCAATGATTAATTATATGTAATTACAAATGATAATGGGACTACAGAGCTAGGAAAAACAGTAACATGAGATTTGCTTGGTGATTTTTTTTTTCTTAAATTTGAGGTAGTAAACAATGGTAGCAGGTTCATTAAAAGAATCAGTACTTTTTATGGGCAGTTAAATACTAATTGTAAAGATCGTTGGATTCAAGCTGAATTGTATCTTTTTTTTTTTTTTTTTTTTTAAATTAGAAGAACAGTTAAGGACATCAGTTTTAGAGGAACCTCATTGTTTTATACATGATCTAATCAGACATTTGAGACCCGGGATGCTTGCAATCAACTTCAGCATGCTGGCATTAATTACATGTGACAAACAATAAGATAAACTCCATTTTCTTTGTTCATCTTTGCTTGTTTCTTGCAGTTTCAAGCTGTCTTTCTCTTTCTATATTATCTGAATTTAAAGCTTCATTTTAAGTGTGTCTATATGACAAAGAGAGAAATGGGGTTCCTTATTTTTGATGGGGAAGTTATACATTCGTACAACAAAAAAAAATTAAGTTGCTACTGTGGGTGAACTGCTTCCCGTCCTTCTACTCACTAATGATCTGAATCTCAGTTTTAAGAAAACGACCAACTTTTCACTTCATTTTTGCCAGTTTTACTCATTATCTCTAACTTACCATCTGTACAAGTAAACTTAAGGCAAAGGACTTGAGGAATATTTAGCCCTGAGCAGAAAAGAAAGAGTGAATTACATCAACAATATTTCCTGGCTACTGAAGGTGGATGCAAATTGGAATTTCAATCCTATCACACATTCCAATATTTCTACCTTCATTTTGTCTCATTTAAAAGTGAAAATACGTTCAGATTTTCACAGAATAAAAATTTTTAAAATTCCTGCTTTTAATCATTAAAACCTTATCTTCTGATTAGGAAAAAAAATGTAAAAATTTCCCAGCGGAGCTTAAGTCCATCAAAACTTTGATCTTTTATTTTCCAAAAATCAAATCATTGTTTCTTTGACATGTTCACTCTAATATAAACACAACATGGAATAGGCAATTAAATTAAATAAATGAACTAACTGAAAAAGAAGTCAAAGCAAACCTCTGCATATACAATTCTTTGCCTAAGGAGAAAATGACAGAGTGAATGGAAAGTACATGACTAAAATTAGTCAGAGTGCTTAACACAATACTGGAATCTGCTCTTACATGATAACGGTGGGGGCACTGTCAGAACATCTAAAGCAAGGGAGTCTTTTCTTTGTATTGTTGCATCAAATTGAAACGTCATGTTTGGTATTCATTTGTTATTGAGATGTCCCTGTGGCTACGTCTGCATGAGCAAGCAATTTGATGCAGAAAGAAGAGATCAATAGGTCAAAGCATTTAGCACTCAGGACTTCATATCCATAACATAAGTGGCTTGAGAATTTTACTATGGATTGAATTTTATCAGGTTGCCCCACCTCACATTTGTTTTGAAGCTGTCTAAAGAACAAAATATTACTGCAGATCCCCCAGGAGGTGCTGGGTCACATCTGTGTGCACTTGGAGCTGTCCTCTGAAAGGAATCTACCTTCTGTGAACTGATAACTTTCTCTGAATGAAGCCAATGTGTGGTAAGTGAGGACAACTGGGAGATGACTTCAAAACTTCAATATTTTTCTCCACCAAAATGCTTGTTTAAACACAGCATGTCAGATGTAACCACCTACCAGCTGGTAGCTGTAGCCCATGTGCTCATGGTCTAATTTGTAACAATGCACCACAAGCTTAAGACTTACGTACTACAGTAAGTTTGGGTAGGGGAGGTCCATAGAGGATCATGGGAGACACATCTGAATCCAGACAGCACACCTAGATTACACAGTAGCCCTGCAGCAGCAGTCTGATCACATGTAAACAACCGAAGTTCACCAAATTATGTTTCAGATGGCATTTATAACGAAATATTTCTGTTTAATTTCTTTATGGGAAATTAAAGTGCTCAAAAATGAACACTTTCAAAAGATGGCATTTTAGGAAAACTAGCATACATGGGCTCTGAAATGATGGTCTTTAGATTAGTTATTACTGTTTTTGAAAGAGACCTTGCAGCTCAGTAACACTAAGACAACTAGGATAGTAGAGGAACTACAGATGCTTATCTTAGGTCAGATACCAAAATTTAATGTGGCTTAAGTCAGCTATGATTAATACTATTTGCTATAAAATGCACAAAATCAATTTCCAGAAGTTTGCTCAACTGTTAACTGAACGTGAGTTAAATAGATGCTGCTCTTTAACCAGAAAGTTTTCCATGATTGCCTTTGCTCACTAAAGAATGGCCAGGGCCAAGTTTGACCCCAGGGCTGCTGGTCTGCCTTACTACTTCACTGGTTTCATGCTGCAGGTTGTAGTGCTGGCCCATGTCAACTGACAGTCTCCTAGGCAATGCCTTAAGATAGTATGTGCTTGGACATGACACAGAATCATAAAATGTTTTGGGCTGGAGTGGACCTTAAAGATCATCTGGTTCCAACCCCCCTGCCATGGGCAGGGACACCTTCCACTAGACCAGGTTGCCCAAAGCCCCATCCAACCTGGCCTTGAACACTTCCAGGGGTGGTGCATCCACATCTTATCTGGGCAACCTGTTCCAGTGCCTCACCACCCTCTGAGTAAAGACTATGATACAAGCAATATAAAAAAAACTGCCTCAGGTATGGTTATGTGGTGGTTTAACCCGGCAGGCAGCTACGCACCACACAGCCGTTCACTCACTCTCCCCCCGCCCCCCACCAGTGGGATGAGGGAGAGAATCGCGAAAAAGGAAAAAAAAA
>VXAL01008056.1:0-14284 GCA_013399475.1 Chauna torquata | reverse complement strand
AAGAGAATTTAACTCTGTCCCAGCCAAAACCACGACAGGTTATCTCCAACTTTCATTGTCTTCCAGCACTATCCCGTAATGTTTTGGCATCCTCAAACTCCTGTATCTTCCTATGTATAGAAAAGGAGCATGGGGGATCTTCATATAGCACTGCAGGGAATGCAGTGAATATTCACAGTTTAAAATACCACTTGACTGGGCTTTAATACAGCCCTCAAATTATTTTAGATGCTTTGAGCTAAATAAAATAAAATAAAATAAAATAAAATAAAATAAAATAAAATAAAATAAAATAAAATAAAATAAAATAAAATAAAATAAAAATAAAATAAATCATCCTAGCTGAAACCTAGAGGAAGTGCTTGGATATCTCGGATCTAGAAAATCATTTGGTAAAGGTGCTCTCACTGAGTCTCACAGAAGTCATCAGCATCAGGCCATTAACACAATGCATATATGCTTTCATTTCAAAACATAAAGAAAGGAGAATTGTATCAGTACTTAGTATATAGCAGTCTAATGATTAGGGCAGTCATCTAAACGGGAGACCCACAACATATGTCCTCATAAATCAGAAGGATTTCCAATGCTGAGCCCCAGCAGGATAGCTTATCCTGGGAAAGAAGCATCCTCCACCTTTCCTGTGAAAGTCAGAGCAAAGAATGCGTGGGACAGAAGGAACCACATATGCAAGATAATAATAATAATAGTGATAAAAAAAGCCATGATTTTACAGCTTAGCATTAGGAAGGACATTCAGCTGGAAAAGCAGGAATTCCTTGTGTTATATGAATCATGTACTGGATAAATTTGAAAAGAAATAAGGCAAAACAGCAAGAGTCCTGCTCAGTTCTTTGAAGAAATACTTGGAAAAGGAAAATCCAAACCCTCATTCAGAGTGGACTGAGTTGCTGCTGCCATGACCAACATAGATTACTTTAGGGACAGGAACTGGATTTCATTCATACCCTTATGGGTCCTAATAACTAAGCAGATCTCCCAGTAGAGAGAATAAGATTTCTGGACAGCAATTCACTTGACCAAATCTGGACACCTACAATCATCCTGAAATAGATTAAATGAGTTGCACCCCACAACTTTCTTGATTATAAATGGAGACTAGATCAGATTAGTATGTCTCAAGTAAGATGATGTAGACTGACTTTGGTAACTTCCTCTCCTGAAGAAATTGTGGAGACCTTATATGCCTAAACCTGGGGTTTGTAGTTAACATTTGGGTACACAGGTAAGTCACTCTACTACATTAGGCATCTCAGCCTTTGTTTATATCCAGGCCTTACTGATATGTGTAAGAACTAAATCCAGTTTCTTATCATTTGCTTCCTTGGCTAACAATAGTCCAGCCTACAAGGAGCAAATTCACAAAGAAGGACAAAGAAAATGAAAGGTGCAGAAATATTTTAAACGTTAAGTGATATGGTACTGTGAGCTACCGAGTAGTTAGAACATAGCCACTTAATGTGGTAGCAGTTCTGATTATGTACATCGGCTGCCTCTGTGCATTGCAAATCTGGAAATATATTAGAAATGCCAATTTATTTTAAAGGTGTTTCTATTTAAGTTAATGGTATGGAAAAATCTAAAAGGTTTGTTCCATCAAAATAATCATCTTAGTTTACTAGCCATGAGGAACTTTTTGCAAAAGGTTTTGAGAATCTCTTAGAGTTTCACATATATTTATGCTTATAGTACCCTGATTCATAAATAGAAAACAGATTATTGTAAAGTTTTGCTTATCTTACACTTTCAAATTTGCTAAATAGAGATAAACAGAATGGGCATGTTAAGATTTCTTTTTTTCTGATTAATTTTACGGTAATTCAAAGTGTTTCAGTTTTAAATGAATTGTTTGAAAACTAAATTATGCAGCTTTATGATCCAAGAGATAAGCAGAGCTCTAAAGATGCCTCTGAGACTTGAAAGACAGCATTAGAAGCTCATTATTGCCGGCACATTTAACATGGTTAAAGTAGGGGAAAATAGCCATTAAGTTAATGTAATGGTTAAACTGCATTAATTTGAAAAACTGCCCAGTGAAATGCTTACAGTGAGGATGCATCTTTTTCTTTTTTTTTTTTTCATTTTTCTTTAAATTCTGTCATATTTTCAAATATTAAAGAGTCAAAACATTTGAAGAGTAGTCCTTTTCAAGTGATTTAACATAGCTTTTACACTTGAAGATACATTCTGTTTATCACTCAAATGCATCTCAGAGCAACAGTATTTTCTAAAGAGAGAAAGAAAATGTTTATATGCATAAAAGATGAGTTCAGGGCTTCTGGGTGGTACAAACAAACAAAATAAGCTCCACCTCTCCTTCCCATTAGTCCCTGCATCCTTTGGGTCCTTTCTTCTAAACATTGTTCTCTACATTTCACTGAGAGTCTGAAAGCAACAGTAACTCTCTCCTAATTGCTCTAAAAGACTAAAGAAAGCATTAAAAACTATCCAAACTCACAGAGAAGAGAGAACTACTAAGTTCTAGTGAAGTCCACATCAAAGAAACATAATGAATGCCACCAGGGGGAGTAGATTTAATATATTTCATTTCCAAAAATGACATGAGCAACCCCACAAAAATAAAGTTCAACGTAATCTCCAACATGTCTATATGTATGTATGTTTCCACTTATTCCAGAGTACCTAAGGAATACAGCACAAGGTTTAATGCCCCTTTCAAAATCTGTTGATATTAATAATGCAAATTTTATACATTTCTTATTGCTGCTTTTTTCTTATCTTGTCCTGTTTTGGGTTTTAATCAGTTCATGGGGAAAGAAGTCTCAACCACATTTAAAAAAAAAAAAAAAAAAAAAAATGTTTTAGTATTTTGACTTCAAATGACTTCTTGTAGTTTAGATTTGAGAAAATGATCCACTGATAATCTACTGCTCAAAATTCATAAGTATCATTATAGGTCTCATAAACATCCAAGGATTCTGCTTGCAAGTGGTGGCATTAGACAAAAACATGTTGGTACCTTTACAGAACAGCAAACTGAGGGATGCAACATAGAGTCCAAGTGTCTCAATAGAAGACGTACAGAAAGAGCAGGCTTTCTGTAACTGTATTCCCAGGGCATATTCCTAAATGGAGGCACTAACTGGGTAATACGAAGTTAAGGAGTTATTGACTATGAGCTGAAGTATCCCATCCACTGCACTCCCAGCCTGACTTCACATCTGGTAGAGCCTGGACAGCTTCTATCATGATCTATATCAGGCTGCCTAAGACTGAGCAGAGAAGAACTGAAGGAATAGGCTTATTGGGCTTCCTTAGAAGCTCATTCCCTGGTGCTGCCTCAAGAGAGCTTCCCAGACCTCCTACCAAAGGGAGGACTAAAGCTGCTTTGGGCCAGGTAGAAGCAAACAAGGTAGGGGAAGTTTGGCACCTGCTTTGCATCCCATCTTACAGGGAGCTCCCACAGTGTGTGTGCTGCTTCTGTCCAACTGATTCTTAAGATGCCCTTGGTAGCGGAGGAAGACAAACAAAGGAGAAGGACTGACCTCTCTGCTCTTAATCTGAGACATGGAATGAGCACATGTGAACTCCTGAACCATGAACTAGACCAGTGCTTGTCGGGGCTGAAAGCTGATGAAGATCTAGAACAAGGCAGCAGACCCAGAATCACCCACTGCTCCACTGCTGAGAAGCTTTCAAGCAGCCTGGACATGCCTGATGTCCTCTTAACCATTAGGAAAAGTGTGCTTGTTAAGAAGATTTCTTTTTTTTTTTTTTTGTAGCTCTGCACCACCACATCGGGGAAGAAGGAATTCAGGGAAAATACTCTTCATTCTTCTTTGTTCCTTTTTCCTTCCCGTTAGTTATGACTCCAGGATTACAATGCTCATTCTTCCTCAGCGGTGGTGGATGACTCAAGAGCTCCAGAATTACTTTGCAAAAGGAATTAGAGATCTGTGCTGCATATAGAGAACAAATATCTATCTGTGGAAGAGGAATACAGCTCTCCACTCTCAATGTTACTTTGCACTGGAAAACAAAAGGCCAGGCTGCCAAAAAGCAACTACTTCAATTTTAACATGGAGAGAGAGAAGCACAAGAATGGAGAAAGACAGCAGGAATATTTTCCACTTCTACTTTTAAGGTACACTGAGCCTTAGAATGCCTGAATCTCCAGCCAAAATTATAAGGTTCACGGCAAGACTATCTTATGATTTAGCACCAAAAGAACACCTGACAAAATAAACTCAATGGGAATTTTAGCTTAAGTGGGTGCAGTTAGCCTGCTATTAGTGGGCAATAGTAATAGTGTTCCACTGTTACATGTCAGAGACATTAGGCAAGTACAAAGTAGAGTTAAGGTAAGGACTCTGTAGCTTTAGATTCTATTGGAAGGAGAACATTTCTGGTACTATATCACCTCAAGACTGATTGAGAGGAGCATCCTATAATTTACTGTTCCCAGTATCTGCACTGTGCATTTCCTTTCCTCTTGTGTTGGTTGCCTTGAGCACTACTGAACATTGGTGCCTTTAAGTAAAGCTGTCTCAAAAAATTAAGAAAGAAACTGGCTCTCTGACATTCATTACAATGAAACCTGATCAAAGTTTATACCCCTCCAAACAGCAACAAAACATTATTTCTATGTAAAATATATGTGCTCCCAAATCATTTTACTTACACAAAGCGTAAAAGCTTTCTGTTTACATACAAGTAATTAATGGATATATCTTGAAGGTACTTGTCTGTCCAGCTTTGAATCTTTGGATTTAAAAAGTGTCTGAACAGACATTTTCTTTTTAAATTTCATTCTCTTTTGGACATTAACATATAAAGGATATCTTTCAGGTTTTTGTACCACTATAATAATATTGTGTGTATCTACTGCACTGCAGATACTTCTAATTTACTCCACTAGTACTAATTTGGATTCCATTAGTTAGACAGGTCGTTTCTCCTCTGACATTTTTATCCCTATTTCTTATTTTATTTTCTGTACATGGTCTTGATTATTATTATTAAAAAAAAAAAAAAACTGCCATGCAATTAATTATAAAGCAAAATATGATCAAACTTTGTCAGTTCATTCCACGAAATCTAAGCAACTTTCCATTTAATATGGAAATAGAGCATCAATTTCAGATTCAACCTCAAGGAAGCTTAGACTGACTAGGTTGTGAAATTCAGACCTTGGAATTCCGTACTTATTTATTCCATGCTTCCATACTTTTCCCATACTAATTCATTCTCCACAAACTATAAAGTAGCTATGTAAACTAAAGGAAAAGCTCTTGTGCAGTCAGTTCTACAAGAGGTCATTTTGTTAACTCCCTCTTTCCCCAAAGAGATGTTCTATCAGTATCCGTTCTCTTTTAGCAATGGCTAGCAAAGCTGAAATGACAGCATTATGTGAAAATATATCCCATATTTTCAAATGTTACAGCATGCATAAGGAATTTCTCCTAATTGTTCTACTTAGCTTGCGAGGTAATGTTACACAGATCAGGTGAAATATCATCAAAGAAGATGGTCAATCTTTTTGAAGGAAGCTCAAAAGTATAAACTGTAATTAAACTTGAAAATAAAAAATCCATTCCATAATTTAAACATACAGCTAATTGCTTCTTACCTTACAAATAGTAATATTCTTCTCTCTTCTGTTAGTGCAATTTTCCATTAACAGAGAATATGAGGCTTCCAAAGTGTTGGACAGAGCAAAAGGAATATGGATCTCTTTAAACTTAAGTACCTGCAAAATACCATTAACTGATGTAAAGTTTACAGTCAATTAGCCACTCTTATGTTTTAAGTGCTTTTAGTATTTGGAAGAAAAACACCTTAGCCATTAATTTTGAACTGAAAATAAGCTTCTGTTAGTTGATTCTAAACTTTTCCTGCCACAGTAGAAAGGTTTTTGTAATGAACAACAGGGATTCTGAAAACAGCTATCATAAATCAGACTGGGACTATGTCATCTTTTCTTAAGTGTGCTTAACACGTTCCATTCACACAAAAACTGGGTTTTCACTTTAATATAATTTTGTCAAATTTCAACAATTTTTCATGCAAGATTTTATCCCAGGTGCATGCGTATGGCTTATCATTTTCTTACCCCTGAAAAATTCAGTAAAGTAGTTCAATATATGGCTTTACAATGTTAAAGATGCATTTCAACTTAGAATTATAGAACACTTCATGTGTTCACACCACAGCTTTCATTGACTTTGCTTGCAGCTGTGTGTACCCTGCACCTGTGCAAATCAGACTCCAGAATTTCACACTGTGTGCCCAGAAAATGAGGAAAACATGCAATTCAANGAGAGGAGAGGAGAGGAGAGGAGAGGAGAGAAAAAAGAAGTAGAGCATTCCACGCTTTCTTAGGAACGAGAAGCACCTATACTCAAGTTATTCAAGCATTATTCTGGGAGGACATGCCGGGTCTGTGACTGGAAAAAGAAATGAGTCAAAGTCTCTACATTTACACTGACTTTCAAAATGACCTGTTTCCTCTGGATACACTGATGTGACACATCTCTATTTCCACCATAGATCTATTGGATAAACCCCATAATGGGATACAATGGGTATGTTTACATCATGCTACAAAAACCAAGTTATGTGAATTTATCATTATTTTCAGCTGAAGGCTTAATGCAGGGGAACCAGATCAGTCTACCCCCGCTAAACCTTGCTGCCAAAGGATTTCTTCTACTTGCCATAACTGCCTCAGTCTGAGATTTTACAAACATTACAGAGTTGGGATGCTTGACTCACTACAAAGTGACAAAGTTGTGCCAACAGAACTTTATAATGGAGACAAAGCCTTTGAAGGACGTGGCTTCACTAGTGTATTCATTTAAATGAGACTTGTTTTCTCCAAGGCTGCAAGCTTTTCTGTTTGTGATATACAATTTCAAGGGATCAATGGAGTGTTTGCTTTCTGAAAAGAGGCAGCTTCTTTCTTTCTGATATTTCAGTTCAACAGTTTCATCCATTGTTTGTGATTACTCCATATAAGGCATTAGAACAAAACAGACTTTAGCTTGTCTTGTGAATGACTTTCAGTTTTCATCACTATTTTGTCACAAGAATACATTAATTTGGTGTCATTTTCCACTTTTTTTTTTCATTTATTATTTTAGCCAAGAGAATAACAAGGACACATGATTACCCATTGGAACTGCATGACATTGGTGATGATAATGCACATAATTTGCACAGAACCCCCAACACTGTAGCTGCAAAATAGTAAACTTCAACTTATATTTCTAGACATTTTGTTTTTTTTCTCCAAAACATCAAGTGTTACAACGGTTCACCACAGGAGACTGTACTATGTACAGGCAAAACATTGTGTAGCCTAGCAGAAAGATATTTTTCTATTTGCTGATAATGCAGGCTTTGTTCCTTGGTAGAAAATGCATTTCTCTTGATCTCATGTGTCAATTTAACATTCATTAGAGAGCCAGAAGAATTTATATATTGTCTCAGTGGGATAGTATAATATATCACTTTTCTTTTATTTTGATATTTATTTTGTTCCAAAACTATCTTAGTTAAACTTGACCAATACCCACTTGAAGTCATCTATAATGATCTCAGAGGCACTGAACTTCTTAGCACTGTAGCTCCTTTTAGTTGCTTGTCAGCTTCAGACATTAGGAATTGCTGAATCCAGTAGCCCCATATAGGCAAGGCTGCTGCGGCTCCATGTCCCCAAGTTCAGCCAGTAGTGCAGCTGAGTGTGTACTCCCAATAGCAATATACGCATGCATATACACATGGCCAGTCACACAGGTCAATACAGACTGAAAACACCACACATGCAAACACAAACAGCGCTAATGGCTTCCTCCTATTCCCTTTTCTGGCTGATCAGGATAAAAACTTATTAGTGGAAATGTTGTGTACATATATGTAGATAGACACAACATGGATCCCTCCAGTAGCAGGTCTCAGACACCAGGTCTATCCACTAGCTCAGCCTGGAGCCCATGGTCTCCCTGTTGCCCCATGCCCACAGATACACACATGCAAACAGGTCTCAATAGTAGCTCATTCAGTCTTAGGACCTCACCAGTAGCTGACCCCCAGGCCCTGTGGTCTCTCCAGCAGCTGGCTTGAAACCCCCTGCTCTCTCCAGTAGCCAATTCTCAGATACCCACCTCTCTGCTATTTGGCTCAGACTTACAGTCAGCTCGAAACCAGGCTACCAAACGTCTTACCCTAATCACCAGCTAGTCTAGCTTGACATTTGCTAGCAGTCATGCACCAACATGCACATCCACACAAGATGCACATGCTCTGTTCTTTCCAGTTGCTGTACCGCAGATGCACAGGACCTCTAACCTGTGGTGTGACTTTTGTGCTGGCACTCAGACCACCCCCCCACACAAGCACATGGAATAAAGTCCCTCACCAAGGAAAACAGAAGTGGACTTGAATGAGAAGGTAGGACAGACGAAGGTGATCAGGCAAAGGGCATGGTCAGACAAGCATACTGACCTGCTAATATGCAGCTGGACCATATGCAAACCATGCTGATCCCTCCCTTTCTCTGCCTTTGGTTCCTCCCCGGAACATTTCATATTGAATTCTTGTATAAGCTTCCCCAGAATCTGATAACGACCCCCAAACCCTGTAGGCAGTAACCTTCCTCAGCTTCTGAGATGATCCAAAAAGCCTCTCCTGTTGACTGATGGTGATGGGTGCCACCCCTAGAGTACAATGGCTCTCATGTGTCAACCCTGGGAGGAGCCAGGACAGGGGCTCATTTCTCTGCTGACGTAATTGGGATTCTCTCACTTGCCATTGTGCCTCTCTGTGGCTAAGTCTTTGTGGAGATGAGCCTTTAATTACCTAGGCTAACACACACTGCCACCTATTTCATAAAAAGTGACAAACTTCTTGGCGGTGATCAGTTTGGGAAATACGAAGGAATTTCTTTTTTATTTAAATGCAATCTTAGCACCAAAGATATATTAAAAGGCATTTGTGCCAAATTAATCTTTGATGGTTGGAAATTACCGTGCCATTTCAGACTGACAGGACATACAGAAATATCTAAACAGACTCAATTTACAATGTAGCATGTTAGAATAAACCAGTGACAATTTTGTTTTACTTTGACATGGTCATTTCTAAGCTGAGCATAAGGGAACTTCTAAATGTCCCATTCAGTTGATCATGCAAAGAAGAAGACAAAGCCTAGGAGGGGAGAAGACTGGACATCTGAAGGCACTAACCATTCCACTCTTGCCAGGTTTTTTTGTTGTTGTTTGTTTGTTTGCTTGTTTTTATCTTGAAGTATGATTCAATATACTTAACTCTTAAATAACTCTCTTCTGTAAATGTATATGTACATATTGCTTGTATTTCTTACCTCAATTCAATTGTCATCAGTTACTTGAACTTTGCCAAAAAGCTGTGCAAACAGCATTCCTGCGTCAATGGCAGGAAATCTGTGTCAAGTGGGAAGAGCTTTCAGCATAGCACAAGGATTTCAGAGAAGCCTCAGTATGAGACGCAAGTAATGTACCCCCAGCCTCTAGACCATGAAGACTGCCCTCTTCCCTTGATCTCAACATGGTACACTTCATAACACGTCATGCTCAGCTTCTCTCAGTGTGCTGCTGTGGCTAATGTCTGTCAGATGTCTTTCTGAGATAGACACCTCTAGTAGGCCCTAGAAGTTGAGGCGACTGTCAAACCTTCAGGGTCACTCCTCATCACCATGAGTGGAGGCAGTTTAAAGCCTCTCTGAATTAACTCAACAATAGTTAAATCACAGGATGAAGAAGAGAAAGCAGAATTTTGTATTTGGAAACAGATACAGATAAATCAAACAATAACATGATCATGACATAGTCATCAGCTTTGTTTCCTGGTATTTTCTGGTTAGTGACCATCATATTAAACTATCTTCTGGCATGGTTTACTCTGTGAACCCAAAATCATTGACATATCCTGTCATATCCTGAGGCTTCCCCTCTCTGAAGTAAATACAGGCTGAAATAACTTTATTGATTTTAGGTTTTCTTTCTTAAGTAGAGTTACACCAGTAAGTGCATATTCTCTCCCAAAGCTTTCTACAATCTACAGTCCTGATGATTGATTTACTTAAACCAACTGCTCATTTCTTAACTCCTAAAGGAATACAGTTTTGTTTCACAGAAATTCCCTTTTTTCACTCCATTTAAAGATGCCTTTGAAATGCTCCACTCTACCAGCAAGGTTTCACCAGTCTGAACATGGTTTTGTCTGTAAATCTGCCTAGTTACAGTTGCAGTGTGTCTGCCATTCCTGGCAGATAGAGGGATCTACCCAGATTACATCTTCTCATCATAAAATTAAGCACCTAACTTTTTTTTTTTTTTCCAGAAATCCACATGTTCACCATGCAAACCCATAAATGAGGACAAGTAATATGCTTCTTTACCAGACCTTGAGATAGAGTAGACATGATGTCATAGAAAAAAAATTCAGTTGGGTTTGGCTTCCTGACCCTCAGAGATGGCTTGCCAAGATTTGGAAAAATGCTAGCAATGCTCTGAGGTAGTCCTGCAATGTAAAAAAGTTCTGCTGCTGGAATTCACCTCCACATTTGTTGGACTGCACATCACCAGATCCTTGCTGACTTTAGGACTATGTTGCAGGCACAAGTGATTTGCAGAGGAAATCAACCACACAAAGGAAGCCTGGTTAGATAACTCACCCATTTTAATCCTTCATAGCGTTGGAAAAACCTTAGTTACAGTTAGAATACTGTGTTTTCTTTAAAAAGCAGGTTTCTGTGTCATGGCCTAGCTACTAAAAAATTTTAAAATTAGAACTGATTGTGCAAATTCATGTGTTGCTGATTATGGAGAAAGGTGTTCCAGAGGGAATAAAGCAGTATATACTAGAAAGAGGATTTTGCTAGTTTATTCTGTATCTATCTTTGTGGAGGATCCTTGCTGCTTTCTTTGAAACCCTTTACGCTGGTTGTTACTGGAGTCAGCGTGGGTTAGTGATATGATCCCCTATTTCAATATTTTGGCTGTTCCAGAATGGGTGAGCATGATGCAAGATTTCCCCAGTATCCTGCCATGCAAAGAAGGAAGGATTTTGGGAGAATATGTATTTCTGTATTAATTCTGCCCAGCCACATCTTCCCTTTTTTGTTTGCACCACCAGCATGGCAATACATTGTGTGACTATTTCTGTGTTTGCGGTGTAGATCCTTGTCTAATCAGTACTGAGATGAAAACATCAGTCCCTTTCATGCAGAATGCTGCACTGTCTTGAGGGAGATCCTAGGAGGGTCAGGGATGAACTTTTTAATCTTTTGCCTCTGGTCTAACATTATGTATTATTATTATAGTAATCATTCAATTGCCTTGACAGAAGAGGGTGTGTTCCACAGAAGTCTTATAGCCCTTTTCTGTGGAGAGAAGTGTTCTCTTTTCCTGCTAATATCAGAAAATGCAATCCATCCATCAAATTGTCACACATTACCTACAAGGCAGATTGACAGATTTTGTTCAAATGAATTTTAGGAAAGCTGAATAAATCCCTTTAAAAAAAGATAGTGACAACTGCCCACAGCACCACTTGGACAAATTCCTATTCTGATATAGCTATTTGAAGCTTTTCTTGAGTTGTCTGGGGCAAGATGGAAAGAGCTGAATTAGGTCCTATCTATAGAAAATCACTTGCAACTCTACTAACTTTGGCAATCTGGGGACAGAACATAGCTTTTCTCCTCCTGTGGGATATGCAGACTCCATTTGAACTAGATGACTCTGGTGGTAGGACACCTGATATTACAGCTTTTGCTATAAAGTCATGCTTAAATTATTAATAATTACATTATTGCCTTAATAAACACTGAAGGTACAATAAAACTATGATTAAAGGTGCTTTATGAAAAGAAAATTATAGTGTCTTTTAAGCTCTGTTGTTTACAGTTAGGCAATAATATTACTGTGTTGTGACACATTTACAGCACTTTCAACCTTCAGCATTAAGCTACAGTATATCCACTTCCCAGTTTTCATCATAGGATCATTTTTTGATCAAATTCAAGTGGAGAGATGAGGTCTATTAGAACACAGTGATGAGCACAGTTGCTGAAACTGGTATAATGCTGCTAATAGGTTTTCCAGCTTCTTCAAAATTTTCTGGTAAGCTCTGTTTTGTTAGTAAAAAAAACTGAAAGACCTGCTATGCCCACAAGTGAAAAAGAAGTCTATGAACTATTCTTCATGTTTTTGAATAGCCTTGTATGTAAGATATCAGCCTTATCTGATTCCTGACAATTCTGCTAAGGATTGTTGAAAAAGATTTAAAAGTCAAGTTTCTCATTTGTTGAGAGTTTAGAATTTTGATGACAAAAGGATTATTAGAGTTACACTAGCAGTTTCTATATAGAGAGTATTCACACCTGACCTGACATTGCAGACTGTACTGTACAGTACAGAGACTTTTGCTAGCCCTTGGCAAGCTAAGACAAGCCCTGGGAAGCGAGCAGTCCAATTGTGTTACATTAGAGCTCTAAACACCAATTAACCTTGCTTTTTAGCTCATATTTCTCTTCCCTACATTGTAGTTTATACTGCAGTTACAAACTTAATTAGATAATCTATCTGGATATGTCATGTTTCTATTTAAAATGACAACTTCTGTTAGGTAAGGTTATAAAAAAAGTCATATATGTGGGAAATGTAATGACAAAATGTGGAATTTATTTTAGTTCTGAGTGATGGTGAGAATTTATCATTTAAGAGGCAGATATAATTTTCTAGCAGCAGTTTGCTTTCTGTGTTGCACAACATTTGCTGCTGAGTCCTGCATTTCTCTTCTCCATATGCCAAGAATAAGGTCCTTTTGCATGAACATGTCACGCTTGCTCAGTATATTTATGATTCATTCAGAATTGATGTGCTGGTGTATGTTGCCACATTTTGTATTTTCTCTTTCTAGTATTTCTCAAGTGCATAAACTAGACAGGCTTGATGGGAGCTAGGAAGTTACTGTAGGTTAGAGTGGAACAAATGCCTCCCAACCAAGATAAGAAAAAGAGCAAACTTAGGGGAAGTGCATTCACGTCTTGCACAGAAAGTGCAAGGGGAGTTAGGTAGTAAGTCTACATAGCTGGAGTTCACCTGCAGAACTTTTTCTCAACTTGCCCCAAGTCTATTCTGTGCACTAAGGAAGAACCTACCACTTCTGGCCTTCTGGTCCAGAGAATGCTCGGGTCTCCTGGAGATTGTACTTTCACTGAACTTGCTTGAGATCTTTGATCTACACTTCCACTGTATTCAATTGCTATATGAAAAGAGACACATGGCCTATTAAACAGATATGTAGAGATAATGCCATAAGAAAAATAAATCATATAGATAAACTAGCATAACTTGAACCTAAACAGTGCTCTTTTCCAATAAAACTTAGAAATGAACTAGCACTTTCATCCATGCATTCTGAATTACATGTTAAAAGTTACACAAATGTGTTACATGCTATTCACAAGAAGGCAGGTATATTGGAACCCAAAAACATATTTTCAATGTCATTTCCTGACACCTAGAATACAAACTATGTAATTATTCAGATTCCTGTTACATAGAGCAGTCCTTGAGCAGAAGCATTTATGAAGTGACAAAATATTAATGATGATAATCTCAAATTCATGAATTCTCTGAATTAATGATACTTTGTAATGATACCAAACTGCTGAAGCAGTACCAAATGACTTTCCCCTTCCCTTCCCTTTCTTTCCCTTTCCTTCCCTGTCCCACCCTAAACTGTCCTAAACTATGTTTCTTTTCATAACTGAAACACACTGTTCTGAAAGCACACTAGAGATGATCATAAAAGGTCAATTGCTGCATGGAGTGCAAAATTTTTTTGCTTGTTGCACATAACTTGCAGGTGTTCAGAAATACAAAGGAGCAGAAATGAGACAGATGATCTTTTTTTATGCTGAATACAGGCAAGTGTTTCTAAGTGGGAGTCAGTTACTGGGCTGCTGAGCCCCTTCCAGCTCCAGAAGTGCCAAAATCATCAGGATTTCACTGGTTCCTCCTGTGTCTCCATTGTCCAGCCTTAGCTGAGCTGGTCAGAACCTTTCTAGCAAAATGAAAATACATCAAGATATTCATTGGAGCTGAAATGTTTTTATAAGTCACAGTTAGGACACTAGTCTGACATGTGGGAACAAAAGTAAAGGCTTTTTCTGCCTTCTCCAGAGAAATGTTGGATCAAAAATTTAGGAATTAAGCATGGCAGATGGCTTCCATAACTAAGACCAGCTCTCTAA